>JAJAGP010001651.1:0-171662 GCA_025084515.1 Ancistrus triradiatus | reverse complement strand
GCCCCAAAGCATGATGTTTCCACCCCCATGCTTCACAGTAGGTATGGTGTTTTTGGGATGTGACTCAGCATTCTTCTTCCTCCAGTTGAGTTTTTAACAAAAAGTTCTATTTTGGTTTAACCTGACCACATGATATTCTCCCAGTCCTCTTCTGGATCATCCATATGCTCTCTGGCAAACTTCAGACGGGTCTGGACATGTACTGGCTTAAGCAGGGGGACACGCCTGGCACTGCAGAATCTGAGTCCCTCTCGGCATAGTGTGTTACTGATGGTAACCTTTGTTACTTTGGTCCCAGCTCTCTGCAGGTCATTCATCAGGTCTCTCCATATAGTTCTGGGAATTTTGCTCATCGTTCTCATGATCATTTTGACCCCACGGGATGAGATCCTGCGTGGAGCCCCAGATCAAGGGAGACTGTCAATGGTCTTGTATGTCTTACAATTTCTTACAATTTCTTACAATTGCTTGCCTATTGTAGATTGACTCTTCCCAGCCTGGTGCAGCTCTACAAGTTTCTTCCTGGTGTCCTTCGACAGCTCTTTGGGCTTGACCATGGTTGAGTTTGGAGTCAGACTGTTTGAGGCTGTGGACAGGTGTCTTTTATACAGATAACGAGGTCAAACAGGTGCCATTAATACAGGTAACGAGTGGAGGACAGCAGAGCTTCTTAAAGAAGAAGTTACAGGTCTGTGAGAGCCAGAAATCTTGCTTGTTTGTCGGTGACCAAATACTTATTTTCCACCATGATTTACAATTAAATTCTTTAAAAATCCTCAATGTGATTTCCTGGATTTTTTTTCTCATTTTGTCTCTCATAGTAGATGAACTTGCACAATCAGTGGCTGACTAAATACTTTCTTGCCCCACTGTACATAAATGTAATTTAACCATAAATCTAAGCTGCCTAGTATTGACAAGTATTGATGCAAACAATGTTTACATTCAGTTTTCTGATGTAATTATGACAAAAAGAGAGTTTACCTATAAACCCCTAATGTCTACTTTGCAGTGATATTTTTAATGCAGCATTTTGGGAAAAAGTCTTCTTCTCGTGTCCAGGAATGACAGCTCTGTTTGCTTAGTGGTGGCTGAAATGACAGTTCCTGAGGGCCTGGGTTCAAATCCCAGATCTCCAGGACTTGAAAAATAAAGATTGGGAGGTGTGTTTGTGCAGACCTGCAATGGACTGTTGACCGTTCTTGGGTCTGCTTTTACATGCATCCAGTGAATTCCAGATTAAGCTTTCAGACACTACCCCTGATAATTATGTCCTCATATCCTTTGTTAGTCAGATATTCTAGCACAGCAGAAAATACTTACACGCATACATTCTCATACAAAAAATCAGTCTTCCTTGAATAATATTGTGTTTGTTATTACAAATGTCCAAGATGATTTCCAGGTAATTAAGGGTATAGCAATTAACTTTAACACAGCATCAGCAGTGATAAACAATACTCAAGCCAGGTATGAGTTTTTTAAATGTTTTTCTCCATTCTCAATCACACCAACAATTGAGGTTCATCATTTAATCAAGTTTGATGCTGGAGCTCTAATGTAATCATGTCTTTCTCCACAACCATGATATAAGAAATTGCAAAAGGAAACAATCAAAATGAGGTAATAAACCAATTTCCAAAGAATCCGAAATTACTTTGATATTAGTTCAAGAAAGCTTTAAACAAGTGTTATTACAGTTTTTGATTTTTAAATGAGTTTTGTTTTTATCGTGTCAGGTTTTAATTAAATCATTGTTTCAGAGACCTTGTTTCTAGTTTATTATTTATTATCTTTTATATTAATTCAAGTCATTTATTCAGCTAGTTCATTTCAGTTCACCAACTGTAAATATGAACGTTAGGAAAAAGTGTCTCCATTAACCTTGTTATCTCTAACATAATCAGTGCAGTGTCTAACTTAAGTGCTTATTGTAATTACAACTGAACTTTACAAAGAAGAGGTAGTCTAGACTGCTTTCCTGTGTCTTGTTGCCTTTCTCATCCTATATCATCCCTCATTCGGGGAACACAGGTGCTCAGCACCCTTCCCTCCTCCAGACACAAATGCCCATTATTGCCTCCAATTTCCACAATTAGCTGTACAGGCCTGATCGAATCCTCTCAGCAAATACAATCACATTAAACCAACACCTGTTGACATATTTTAGGGAATAGATATTTTTTACAATGACAATGAAAAATTACTCTTTCTTCGTTATGGTTTCATCAAACATAATACTTTGTGTAAAATGTGCTCCGAGGACTGAAAGGTTCCTTGTAACAATAGCACATCTCAGTACTCGGTTGTAAGGATAGTCTTTGATAGTGGGAGGTCTAAATGTTCTAAGCTTAAAACAGTGGTGTGGTTACTTGTTACAGAACTCTGTGATGGACTGAAGCACTGTCCAGGGTTTAACTCCACCTGTGCACAATGAATACTGGGAAAAGCAAACCTTTACCTAGAGCTTTAACTTGACCACTATAACTTTAGCTTGAATAACTTGCCTATATGTGTTTTTTAAAAACATAATGAGAAATGTTTAATTAACGTTTTTAATCTGTATACATATTATAAAAATCAATTGAAAAATGAACTATGTAAGTAATTAAGTATGAAGTATTGTCCATTAATACTTCAATCTTAATACATTTTCATTGAAAATTCTCTTTATAGAAATCATTATACTAATTACCTAAGAATACAATAAGAATTCAATAAGGAATGTTAAAAGAAGGACCTTCATTCCTATGTTCAATAATTCTTAACTTTTTTATTTTAAATACATTATGAATGTTTATGGTATTGGAATCATGGTTAAAAAAATATGATCCTTATGTTATTTATTTATTTATTTATTTATTTATTTATTTATTTATTTATTTATTTTTTTGGCTAGAGTTTCTCAAACTTTTGATTTGCAGAATGCAGGAATGCAATAATTTCTTAATATATGATTAATATGAGCATCAAAATATCTCAGAGATATGAATAAATTCAGTGTAATTTTTAGGTGATTTATTTGACAATCATTATTATTTTGTGAATTAAATGACTGTATTTAGTTACAAAACTAAAACAGTGTCTACTTCGTTGTCTGCATACATAAAAATTATGTATTCAGCCAAAGTTGTATCAGGTCTACCAAACATCCGGCAATGGAATAATCTGTGGCGGTATCATCTGTACACATCAGAAGGCTTTATTTAATTTGTCAGTGGGGAATTGATATCTCCTTTAACCTTAATGTAGTAGAGGGTATTGAACTGACACACCCAGTTACCAGTAATTACATCAGATACCAAGAGGTGAATCATGAACACAGTAACTCAATTAGACAATTAGAATAATCTTGATTAAGATGTGTGCTTGTGTGTGTTTATTAGAGAGTGTGTTTGTGTGTGTATTAAGGATATTATCATAATTTGAGTAAGGACATAATACAAGATGGGAGAGCATTAACATGGCCAGTTACTGTTTATAGCTGTACCATGGATGCATTATTTTAGGAATTCTATCAACTGAATTATTTACATTTATGTCATTTAGCAGACACCTTTATCCAGAGCATCTTACAACAGATACACTCTTACAATCCAAGCAACTGTGGGTTAAGAGTCTTACTCAAGGAGCCAACAGTGGCAGCTTGGCAGAGGTTGGAGTCCAGTCCAGTACCTTAAACAATATGCTACCACAGTCCCATGCTTTAAGAATATACAATTTTATTCGCAATTGAAATTGAAATTAATAAGAACGTGAAGTCTACTGTGATTGAGGCTTTAGCCATTGCAGGTACTGAAACAACAATAAATGGCTTTGCAGTCAATAGTATCTTTGATTGGGCAATCTATTTTTCAAATAATGTGCTTTCTCAACCATTATTTATTTAATTAATTAAAATACATAATCGGTGCACTACTGTAAGTGTTTTTAACCCACTGTATTTCTGCCTCCTGTGGGGTTTGCTGTCTAATGTGATCCCTCTTGACTGTGTTACTTTATGGTTCTCCTTTTTCTAGCTATGCTGCTATAGCTAATGCTGCTGGGGTCTCATGCTACACGTGGCATCAGTGATTGTTAATAGACAATGTGCTCTTAATCAGTAACTAATTACATTTTCTGTTTTCTGTCCAAGCTGTGTTCCTGTGCCGGTTCTGGTCCCACACATGATGTTCATCCACTTCAGCTTTGCTCAGGTTGTTTCCTTCATCGGCTTCATTCCCACCATGCCCGGGCCGCACCGGAGGGTGATGGCTCTCTCCCTCCTCCGGTTGGCTTGGGACAAAGTGCCGCCAAGGACTTTCCTGCTAGCCTCAAGATCCTAGAGTGACTCTGTGTATCAGACTATTTAATGCCGATGAGCATATTTTACATTTTATTTTACATTACATATTTTAGATTTTATTTACATTATATAACTATGACTCCAAGACTTATTACTTTCATTCTTAGATTTATCATCTACGCCGCCAAAGGAGGTTGGGTCCCTTTTTGAGTCTTGGTCCTCCCAAGGTTTCTTCCTCATAACACTTAGGGAGTTTTTCCTTGCCACTGTCACCCTAGGCTTGCTCAATTTGGGGTTGGTCGTAGATATTAGGAGATAATCTGACATTGTAAAGTTGCCTTGAGACAATGCTCCATTGTAAAAAGCGCTATATAAATAAATCTGACTTGACTTGTATTAAACTAATATATAACAATTTTTGTTTGTTTGTTTATTCTTATTATGACATTTTAAATTACTCTGTTCAAAATGCTACATGGAGCAAATGTGGGGCTGCAGCCTGTGTAGACACCTCCTCATAAAAGGGGGGTGGGAGCGACATTCACACACAGCAGTTCCATCATTACGACTTTACAGCACTCTAAGTTCTATCTTCTATTTAAACTTCAAAAGTATAAGATTTCACTTTGAAATGTAGTTGTTATCTGGCAAACCGTGAAAACAAAAGTAAAACGGGTTTTAGGACATTTTGTAATTGTAGTTAGCTCCGGATGGAAGTGATGAACCAAAACTAGAACTAAATATCAACAAACGAATGAAACAGAACGATCCTGCTAATAAATGTGGGACCTGGGGCTTGATCCCTGGTTGCTAAAGTCAGGGACGAATATTCTAAGCTCACGCCACCAAGGCACTGAGGCGAACTCAAAACAAGGTGGTAAGCCATAATGGGAATGAGAAGGAGAAGGCAGGCCCTAAAGGAATGCCTCAAACAGAACACGAGCAGCACGTCCCAAATGGGCGCTAGTGAGCCGACCACCATTCGGAAGAAATCGGCAGCGCAGAGGAATCCCAAGGTGCGCGAATGGTGCGTATGCACAGGACAAGACACAGAGAGAGGGAACGGGAACTGGACTGCCGCTGTGTTCCCGAGCCGATAGGGCAACGCAGGCTTGAAAAAAGAGCCACTGGCTTCACGACAAAACCCGGAGGGGCTGAAGGAAATGGAAGCGGCGAGAACCGTGAGGAGTACAGCAAGCGCAAAGATTGACCAGAGGAACATGGACCACGCATCTAGCCCTACACTAACAGACTATGGCTGTAATGTACCTCTAGCCTTGCAACTCTACACCGCTGGCCCTCCTCCAAAGGCTAGCTACCACTGTCCCTACTGAAGCGCGGTCCAAGAGGGGAGCATACAGGTAAGTCGCGCTAGCTTTGTTATGCTTGCTAACGGGAAAAGGGTATCACGGGGGTAAGGGTACGACAACTGACAGCACCGAAGTGTGCTCTTAAATAGCACCGCTGACAGGTGTCGCTGATATCGCAATCAAGCAGCTATAAGCAGGTGCGATTGCGTTACCTGTGAGGATCCCGGCGTGATGACCTCTACTGTCAGCTTGGAGGGGTCCTCACAGTGCTGGGGGGGGTCCTAACAGTAGTGGAGTGAAAGTGAAAAGTATCAAATGATAAAAAATACTCAAGTAAAGTAGAAATATGTTAAAGTGGTACATAAGTCCTTGCGTAACTTACTTACTTCATTAGTGTCCATCTCTGGACCTGATGCTAGATCATTTGGATCCTGAAACTGTTCTAATTTTTTATTCACTTCTCGCAGAAATTCTTGTAAAACTAATACTTAAAATACTTGCACACTAATAATTGATTCTTTAATGCAGATAAGAGATAAGAATGTTTTCAAGCCCCCAACTGTGACACACATGTACAAGTCTTTTGCCTCCAAAGCCCACTGGTATTTATTTTAAACATTGTAATCAATACAAACCTGTGACTTCTTATTGCACTGCTTATAGCACTGTTTTATTTAATTACACCAGACCAACCATCAGATTATTGATTACATCAGATTATGCAAACTGCATAGCAGAGGCCTCTCTACATTAATGGCCAGTGGGGCCGGGTCCCACCAGATGTTGCTATGGAGCAGTGTATGACATGAACATTATTTAGTGATATGAACAATATATTTATTTATATACAATATATATAATTGTTGCACAAGGCAATGGTAGCATTGTTCATTACATCCTAAATATTTTCCGGTACCTGTTTACTTCCTAGCAGTGAGCAGTAGGGCCAGATCCTTCAGCCTTCATCTAAGTAAATGAGTGACTAAAACACAAAGCCCATATAAAATAATACAAAGACATATATCAAGACGGTTACTGTATCACCATTGCTACACAGCTCATTGTTAGCCATTGCAGTTATGTTCAGTGAAAATGAATCGTATATGAATTCATTCATGGACTGGTGGACGTTGACAGAAACCTTATTTACACTTTTCCCCAGATGAAATATCATCATGCCTCACTGCATTATTACAAGGCTTGTTATTTTGGTTAAGGCACAGAAAGCAATGCTCTAAAATGTTGTTTTGGATGTGTTATTACAGTTTTGCGGCCCACAATTACACATTTGTGATTTGATTGATGATGTGCTTTTGTGTTTGGATTCATTGATGAGCATCTGCCCATACAGAGTTCAATTTGCTTCATCAGACTTTCTGTTCCAGAGACATCACTGCTGCATGCACTGACATTTCAAGAAATCTAATAAAGCCAGCAGGAGTTTACTAAGGCAATAAAGTTATTCAGCTCATGTCACCTATTTGTTGGATTTCTACCACTCACATATGTGGATTTACTTGTACCAGGTGACATGCTAAATCACTTATATGGCAATATGTAGTGTGTCAAATACATGGTATCATAATGGTGTCTTTAGTATGCTTCCTTGCATTGACTTGTGGTAGCATGTACTGTCATTTGTGACCAACAGGAATTTCTGAATTTAGACTAAATAGAAGGCACTCAGAAAATAGAATGACATGCGATTTTATAAACTTTAGACAGAAACCAACTCCATGCTACCTAGCTGTCTGGAAATAGCTAGATTCAAATTGCCCACCAATATATTACAGACATGGAAAAAACAGTTTAACAGCTACAAGTTTTGGCACAATTCAGTAACACAACATTAGCCATACAGAGCTGGCATACACTGTATTCACATCTAAGATAAACAGAAGCATTATAATTAGCCCTTCAGTACCAATCAGTGGTACCAGTGCCACAATTTCCACCCCTCTGGGTCTGCTTATGATTGTTCTATGAAACAAAAACATCCATAAAAAACAAATTTTACAGTGATGAGAATAAATTTTAGCACTGTGGCCCCTTAACATCATATTTCTTCATGGACAATGACATCAGCCACATGAAAGCTGATATGTATTGGAAGGTCTTTGCTTTATGAAAAGAATGCCATGAAAGTCAGAATCTATTCGGGAAATAGACAAACTTGTGGGTTATTATTTTTAATATGATGAGTCTTCTGTCACGTATACAAGAAGTACCTCTGCATATAATAATGTTCTACCCATGGCAAACGTTGCATTTATCCTGCATAAATTGTAACGCTGAGTATATTGCAACTGCTGCCGTATATACTCTGTGTATCCAGGACTTCAGGCATGATCTAATAAGAAGTAAGTCTCAAAATATACAGTTCTCAATTGGATTTCTCAGCTTCTCCCTAATGTACCTGAATCTGATTTACAGTGCAATCCAAACAGAATAAAGATGTGTGATCCTGCATGCCTCTAAAATAAAATGCTTTCGTCGTTGCTCAAAACAATTCCAGCAGCTTGGTCATAAATTGCCTTCTCCGAAATCCATTCTATAATTCAGGATATATTATAATTGGCGAAGCAATAACAGATATATTTGCCTGTAAATAAGTGATGGTGGACTGGGTAATTCAGTGCACTGTAAGAGGTGTATTTATGTGGCATAGAATCAGCGGTTAATTTCCCAGAGGAAATTAATTTAGTCTGTGCTAAGCGGAAAGAGACTGAAGATGAATGCTGACCAATGTCTCTGGTCTGAATATTGATAGTTTGCAAACCATACATCAGGATTCTCACATATGAAGCAGAGATGAATTATGCCTGTGCTGTACTGGACATACTGTATGATATTTAGAAATACACATCCATGTCACTGACCATATGAGTGTGTCAGTGGAAGGAATTGGAAGGCAAAGGCCAGGATTCACAATAGGATGTGACCCTTTTAATATTCTGACAAAAATATAAAAATACAATGGTACCTCGGTTCTCGAACTCTGCGAATTCGGTTTGGTTTTGACTAGAAAAATGTGTCTCGTTTCTCATTATTTGCTCAGTACTCGGTGCACTTGCTTAAACTTGTATTAGTCGAGTCGCGCAACGCAAAACAATTCCTGATTCATGATTCAGTACCCAGTGACTCAGTGATTCAGATTCACGATATCCCTTGCTCAGTGATCAGCTAGTGCCCTGAGTTCACCAATAGAGTAAGTGTTTGCTTTTACCTTTTTACTTTCAATCCATTACTCATTAATTTACATGACACTTTATTATAAAATGAGCTTTGTGTTAATGATTTTGTTATTGATTACATTATTTTGATTTAATGTAAGTGTTAATGCGTATACGCTCCGCTATGATACAGTATAGACTATATTAAAGTCATTGGTTCAGGATACATTTAACTTATGATGGATTTGCCACTACATATCCCCTGGATTCTCTGGGGGTCTGGAACTGATTAATTCAATGTATATTAATTCTTATAGGAAAAAAAATTGCTCAGTACTTTTTCAGTCTTTTCAGTACTCAACAAGCAAGGCAACTTAATGAAGCATGGTTAAGATAATTCTTGCCACTTGTAATAATTCCACTATAAAGGTGATGCTTGACTTTTCTTTTGTTTTCTTCAATAAGAAGTTGCAGTTCTGTATGAATTACAACATTTAAAATAAATTCCAGTGGCGTATGGAAGCAAAACACAAGTATGAGTGTCAGAGTGAGGGGAACAAAAATATTCTTATCTATAGAATAAGGGCACTGCAAAAAAGGTTTAAGACAATCTGACCTAAACCATCTACACTAAGTACCAGTTAAGAGTGGTGGCTAAAGCTTAGAATTACCTAATCAAAAGGCTGTGAGTTCAAATCCTCTTGCATGAGGCCCTTTACCTTTCACCACTCAGCCCAACTGAAAGCTTTGGATAAGAGCATCCAACAACTGCATAAATGTAAAATGTAAACCATGGCTATCACACTTCAGAAAGGACTGGTGATTTGTTTCCCATCTCGCTGTGGAGAATCCTGCTCTCTCTTGTCGATAGTTGCATTGCATTCATCCTACCAACTCTATTGTTCAGGCTTTAGCACTCCTCTGTGCCAGATCAAAGCCCTGGATCTTAAGCCCCATAGGCTCAAAAGCATGCTGAGAGGCCTTGGCATTTACCACAGGCATCTCTTTGAAACAGAACGCAAAAGGCCAAGTAGCAAGTGTCTCCATTTTTCTTCTTCTCTATCCACATGCAAAGAATAGACCTGGCATGCTCTGAAGTGGGCTTACAGGCGAATCCTCCTACTGCTTTGCTTTACAAACACATTCTATGAAAGCCCTCATGGTGCAGTCCAGTGCATTTTTTTAAATATCCATGAGTGTGATTACTAAACGTTTTTGCTCTATTCCCAGACGAAGATTAAAGCCAGTCTGAAACTAATTAAATGCTTGAATTTTTTTACTTTGTGCCATGCTGATTCAAGATAACAGGTTTTCCTTTTTTGTCTTAGGGTTAGATTGAACACACTGATTTAAAGAAAACTGTTGCTCATCCGTGTTATAAAATTACACGCATTGTGCATTATTCCTGTCCTGCCCCCCATTGATGTTATTCATGTTTGGAAAGATACGTGAGTTAGATTCACCTCAACACCAACGACCCAGAGCCCCCATAACTAAAACCCACTGGGAACCAGGACATTTGGAGGAGGAAGTGTACAGTGTGGTCTCTTTGCCAGCATGATCACAGCGGGTAGTCACATGACAGTAAAATCCCAGTCATACCACCAACCAGCAGACCAGCCTCACTTGAATTTCCATTAACATCTTTTATCTTACATGGTTATAAAGGATCTTGCACAATTCAGGATAGGCTCCAGACCACCAGTGCGACCCTGATCAGGATAAGGAGGGTTGAAATGTGACAAAAAGAGAAGATTAAAAGTTCACCAAACTAAACAGGTATTACTCTGTAGGTATTGCAGCAATACGTAGCAGTTACAACTAAATTAATGCAAATACTTTAGTTAATAAATCATTGCAATCCATAAATCATTGTATCTATAAAGTATTTTTTAACAAAACAGCCTTTGAATTACTTCTGGGCCACAGGGAATAAGATATAAACGTGCAGTACAAACCTAAATTTACAAGACATCAACAAGGGACTTGCATTCCCTTCCATAATATATGAGATGCATATAGAATTACAAACAGCTAACGTACAGGCATGCTCTCTATTCAGCAATATGTCTTACCTAACAGTTTTTTGTTCCCTGTGGCAATATAGCTTAAATAGCATATGTTTATCACGGACCAAATTAGTCATAAGCATATATTTCTACCGTAATATGGTTGTTCTTCCCCATACCTTAATAAAATCACCAATCCTGTCAGGAAGATTCCACCATGTGCCTATAACTGTTATCCAGCTTTTCTACTAGCTGGGACCACAATTGTGGTAAAGTTATTGGCTTTATTTGACAAGCCAAATTAATGAGAAGAAAACAAAGATTGGTACTTTGGCTTTGACAAGCCAAATTAATAGTAGCAATAATAATATTAATAAAAAGCAGCAGCACAAGAAGAAAAAAATAAGAAGAATAACAAGAAAATGAAGAACAGTACTTTGACTGTGACAAGCCAAATCAACTAGATAAGGAAAGTTTACTAAGAACTAATTTTAATCATTTGGATTGTCAAAGCCTCATAATAATTGCTAAGTGGTTTCTAAATGGTTGCTAGGCTGTTGCTACTTGGTTGCTAAGTGGTTGCTAGGTTGGTTATAAGGATCATTAGCTGTGCAGATAATTTATGGCTAAAGATCATTTGGCTGTCCCAGTATTTATGGTTTTGTGGATATTCCATGGTTAACTGTAGATTACTAATACTGTTCAACTCTCAACAGACAGAAGTGGGGATGTGTTTGGCTGCTTGGTGTGTGTTATAAAGTGACAGTTGAAATTTAAAGGTCTGTACTCACCAGAACATTCCATTATTCATTTCCTAGGTAAAAAAAATCTGCTTAAACTATTAATGAAAACCATATAAAAAATGATTGGACATACAGGAAAAGAACAAGCACACTCCTGCAGGTAGCTTGAAAGCTGTAGAAGAAAGTACAGTGGTACCTCAGTTCTCGACCACCTCGGAACTCGTCAAATTCGGTTCTTGATTCATTTTGACCAGAATTTAGCAGACGCCCTTATCCAGAGCGACATACAATTGGTACAGTCTTACAATCCCAAGCAATTGTGGGTTAAGGGTCTTGCTCAAGAACCCAACAGTGGCAGCTTGGCAGAGGTGGGATTTGAACCCTGGACCTTCTGGTCCATAGTCCAATACCAGAGTCAGTACACAGTTCAGGTTCACAGTAGCCCTCAGTGAAGATCTCCGCTATTGTTTTTCTTTATTTTTACATCTACAGTACTGTATTCTTAATGCAAATAAGTCTGCATGGAACCTAAAAAGGTTAGTTTATAAGAGCCAACTGAAAACAAACAGGAATTGAATGCTCAACACAGGTTGCAGTGCCCGGTGTTCATCAATAGAGTAAGTGTTTTGCTTTTCACTTTTAATTCATTACTCACTAAATTACACGAGATTTGTCAACACTTTAATAAATAAGCTTAATGTCTTAAGCTTAAGCTTTCCATTCTTATACAGTATAAATTATATTAAACTTATCAGATCATGATACATTTAACTTATGATGGATTTGTCGGAACATATCCCCATCGTAAATCAGGGAGCACCTGTACAGTACACCTCCATTATAATTCATTATACAGTGTGGATTTTCTGGGGGTCTGGAATGGATTCATTTTATTTACATTATTACTCATGGGAAAAAAATTACTTGGTACTTGTCGGTTCTCGGTTTCGGTTCTCGACAAGCCTTCTGGGACAAATGAACAATGAGAACAAAGGTACCACTGTATTTACATTTTTTTAAATGTTCTGACAGCTCACCCCTCTTCTAAACTGTCACTAGACATGAATTGAATGTCTGTCTTCGGTACAGAAGTAATAATTGAAAGGTTAATGGCGTCAATAATGAGAAACAATGCTGCAGTGGTAATTCTATAAAGTCAGAACTTAACATTCCAGCAATCAGCTATGTCAATGATATTTGTGACACTACAACCTTATCACACTCTTACTCTCTTTCGCTCTTCAGTGATTGCTAAGTGTCAATTTGATACCAAAGAAGCACAAAAGGCTGTGTCATCTCACATCTCACCTCCTTCCTGTACTATCTAAAGAGGCTTTCAATGTACATTTTTAGAACCTGCTGCCTCGTCGTGAAAGATGAACCTTTTAAAGGACACCAAATAATGTTATGTCATGAAAACAGGACTAGACACAACATTTATATGTTTGCCTAATGTTTGAAGTAACACAGCTACAGATGGAACTGAAATAATTAAAACATGTTTTTGTGTTCAATAAACTCCAGAGATAAAGTTCATCCTGTAATGGGATGCAATATGAACCTTTTTCATTTGCACTCCATGTAAATACCCAAAACAAAAACCCATAGTAATGCAAATGGTGCAGTTAATAAATGGTTATTACTTTTTCATTAGTGCCTGGTGTGAAGGAGGGAGGGGGCAAGTTTATATATCACTGTGATACCACATGTTCCCATAAGGACTGAAAGATCTTTTTTTTTAACATTGTGGATATTTTGCTGGCCACAAAGATTTTTATCGTAATAGAATACGCAAAGGTTTGTGTGGTTAGGGTTAGGTGTCGGTAGAGTACTAGATGTACTGTATTAATATATACTGTATTAATATCATGTCAATCAGAATCACCCACCTATCTGTGGTGGGTTTTTTTTGGTTTTTGTTTTTTTGTGTGTGATCTAACATAACATGATACTTTTCTGGGTATGGAACAGACTGTGGTTCCAACCCACCATGAGTGGTGTTTTGTAAAACTCCAGCACAAGAAAAATCACTTCAGGTATAGGCCAGGGACAAAACTCTCAGTGATTAATCTATGGAACCTATCATTCAATAATTCAAGGCATCAGAGGAGTTAAAATAGCACATAAAGCCTTGAGCTCATGAGCTTTTTATTACATGGAACAATTTCTCTCTGTCACTGTTTCACACCTTGAGTACAATATACAGAGTATATTCCATCATCTCCCTTCTGCCTTGAATGACAAATAAAGAAAGAAAGAATGGATATTTGTATGTGTGCGTGTGTGTGACTTTTGACCATCTTTATTTTGCAATAAGTACGTAGTAATTGCTTAGAGTCAAATGCATGCAAAAGATAAATACATATATAAGATTAAAGCAGGATAAAATTAAAAATATTGTTCTTTAAAAGCTAAGGCAACATCCCTTTCCTTTAGTTAAACTTTGGTGCAAAGCTGAGTTCAACATTTTCTAGCCAGAACTATACTTTCTTACAGCATTACACTGCCTTGAAGGTTCCTAATTCATACTCTTTAAAGTTAAAGTCAGTCAGTATCCTGATTTTGTCCGGCATGAAGATGTGATGTAGGTTATAGTGTTACGGTCCACCATATTAAAACATTGGTGAACCGTGAAAACAAAAGAATAACAGGTTTAGGGCCCAAGTGCACTTAGCCCCACATGGAATTAGTGAACCAAAATATAAATAACTAAAATAGACCAATAAAGAAAACCCATGCCACAGATACGCTTACAGCGTGGCTCTGCTACGCCAGCGGTGTACGGGTCCGCGCATGCGCAAAGCGCTAGAGCCTGAGCGAAGCTTCCGCAAGCGCGTGCCACACAAATGCTCAAAATAAGCACCCGCTGGAATGTAGCATGGACATGGGGAATGCACGATCGCGTTTTGAAGAGGACGCTGAGCTCTTATAGTCTCGTCCTCTTCAAAACGCAATTATGCAGGGAAAGGAAATCCCCCAATCGCGAAGGAGGGCGGTTGACGGCGTGAGTGAGAGAGGGTGGGGGCGAGTCTCGCCGCCACGAGCGAGGCTCAAAGCAGCCTCAAAATAAAACACAAAATAAACAAATGCTGGCCCTACGCTAGTGTCTAAGGCCCTATCTTTCCGGGCACTCTCCCAAATTCCCCCGACTGATGGTCTACGAAGCGCCAGTTGTACCTTTGTCCCTAAACAAACCCAAAAAAGCAGCGTCCAAAACACGATTCAAGCCGGATGAGGGCTGAGTCAGGTGGAAGCGATGGTGCGACAGTGTGTGAGCCCAAGGGTGTGTTTAAATAGGCTCAACAACAGGTGTCGCCACTTTCACAATTAATGCCCAGTAGGGCTGATGACCGCGTGATTGCACTGGGGGTGCTCACGCCGCCATGTAGGGCCAAAGCGTGACGCTTAATAATAGTCTGTTTTTTGTGCCATTTTGGATTTTTTTGCTTAAGTGTATCAAGTTCTTCAGTTGGCATTTGAACCTTCTTTGTACATATCTCAAACCAAGGAACAAAAATGTATTTCGTATAAATCACATTTAGAGATTTACAAAACGTTCGTAAATCCTCAAACAGTAGGACAGTAGCCTATAACACCTAACACTGCATAAAAGTATGAAACACTGTTTCACTCGGCAAACAAAAAGGACACTCTTGGGGAACGTCAGGGTTTAAAATAGAGTTAACTGAAACAATGCCAGGCAAGATTTTCCACTGAAGATCAGCAAATTTTTTAGTTAACGGTGGTTTGTACAGTACTCTCCACTGTGGCTTAACATCATTTTTCAACCCTAGTACAGTGCGCCAAGGTGTGTCAACCCTTCTTTCCAGTCCTCCATTCCTTTTTGTTTTTTTTCAACTCTTTCGCACAAGCCCTATAAAGTAGCTTGTTAGTAACCAGTTTCAAGTCCATGCATTTTCCCCTTTGTGCTTTAGAATGGGGCCTTCACATTTGTCCAAGTCTGAAACAAAAATCAGCTTTGTTGCACCAGGGACTTGGCCACTCACCTAGGGACTTTGTAGATCCCTTTGCAGTCACAACAGGCTGCCTATTGCGGCCAAGGTAGCCCACATCACTTTCCCTGCCCCAGCCCAGCAGGCATCCACTGACAGACATCCCCTCAATCTTGGCTTTTGGCAATGCCAACTGGTAATCTTGGGGACTTCCCTTGATCTTGGGCACTTTTCTTTGGTGTGCCTAAGTTGAAACAACCTACGAAAATGTGGTTTATTTGTAGTGGTTGAGTCTAAGAAGACAGTTTCTTTCTTGTCAGCTTTTAACAGTAATTTCACTTTTTTGTGTTATGGCGATGTAAAACAGTGTCCTGGGGCATTTCAAAGATAACTTCAATTATTACTTTAATCATTTAAAGTAATTAAAACACTAAATAAAAACAGTAATCTTGTGCATAATAATACTATTTGGGTGTTGGGAGCAATGGTTCCATGAGGGCACGCACACAGGCCGAACAGAGCTCCAGTACAGAGAACTGTTTGATTGTCTACCATCCAGACACAGGTGGCAATTTCGCTACACACCAATGTCTCTGCCTGGACCATTTCTAGGCACTTAGCAAAAGGAAATTTGTTGTCACGGCACCCAATAAGTGTCCTGCCATTGACAGCCAACCACCATCACTTTTGTTTGCAGTAGTGTCACAAACAAGAAACCTGAATTGCTATGGACTGGAACCGTATCACCTTTAGTGACGAATCCAAGTTCTGTTTGAGATCCGACTACAGTCGTGTTCAAGTATAGAGGCCTTGTGGTTAGTGCTTCAGTCCTGCTTTTGCTGTGATGGACGAGGATCTACAGGCCCTGCTGCAAAATCTGTGGGCAAATGTGCCACAGGACGCCATACAGAACCTGTTTGCTTCCAATTCACAACCGTATCTCATCTTGTATCCAGGCTAGAGGCGACCTAACAGGGTCACTAGAGCCACCTTTCAAAAGTACAGTTTTCCCTCAATAAACTTTCAGTCTAATATTGTAAACATATATCTTCATGACATGCACACTTGTAAAGTTTCATTCAATTCCAAGTCCTTCTTAATGTTTTTTTTTTTTGTCAATGAGTGTATAATGGTCTTATACAACAAAATGATTTATATGCATCCCATATAGGACTTGACAACAGAGGAACAGTAGCAAGACAAACTATGATCTGTATTACACCTTTATCTGTGTCCTTTTCCTAGTAGCACTACTGTGCCAACTTTCACTTGCTGATTCATCTATTTGTGCATTATAGGAACTGTAGGTCCCTGTCCTCGGAGCTATATGACCAACAAAGCAAGCATAATATGAGGGTCTTTTTTTTGGATCTGAACACCTGCATAAGGCATTCTGTCCTCTTACTGTTTGCACCTGCCTCCCATGCACAGCTGATGTGGCCCGGAGGCCAGGAGGATAAAGACATCATCTGCAAGGCTAAGAGAATGGATGACCTGCCTTCGGTATGGCTGTCTTCCCAAAGTTTATGTCACTGTAGAAATGTGCATACACACACAGTTCTGCAGTTCTCTTACGTACGGCTCTCTCCATAGATTCAGCGACACAGAGGGAATTATGTGTGCATGGCCACCCACCTGCTCATGCTTTCCCTTGATATTTCTCTTCTGTAAGCACACATCCCCCACCCGTCCATCACTCTTAACTCCCCTCTTTATTGGCTCCATCACTACCATTAGTTCTGCCATATCAACAATCCCTTTCTCCTTCCACTCAATAAACATTACCTGTGCCTAAATGATTCAGCATTATGAGATTACTGCCCAAAATTAGCGGCACTGCCTGGCAGTCTTTAAGTAATATTGACATTTTGAATTGAGCCATTTGTTTAAGGGACCTGATCCAGGATTTCAATGAAATCCTCCATCTCTCTGTGAAAGTATGACGCTGGCATCGGATTTGTTCGGTGAGGGACTGTCGTGAGATGATCTGCTATCATTAATTCTCTCTCCTTTCATTATGGGGCCCTTATCAGCAGTGGCTTGAGTGGTTATTAATAAGAGGAGTAAGACAATAGCATAATCATTCAGACGGGCATGCACTCTGTGTATTTTGCAATGGCCCTTTCATGTAATTTTTTTTTTAATTAAAAAGGTTTGTTTTTAGGCTCCTGAGTGGTTCAACAGTATTGAATCTGTATTAGTTTTACCTGAGTTCCATTAATGTAATTTGTAAGGGATTTGACAGCCTGATTTATATGGGATGAAGTATATGTGTAATGTTCCCGAATGACTGCAGAAAACTCACTTTACAGAAGTGTTATGGAACAGGCTCAATAATAATGTGGGATAAGGGTAATTTGGACAGCTAGGGAATAATGTGTTTTGTTTTACAAAGGTATGGTTGTTTGCTTTGTAATATATATCCATGTATTGATTATTTCTATTTAACATCACACCAGCATCAACGGCTATTCATGACAGGAGCAAGGTTACATAGTCAGTCATATTCATACTGGGCCAATTTAGAGAAACTAGTTAACCTAACGCATGTCAAAAACCCACGCAAACATGGGGAGAACATGCAATCTCCACAAAGATGGAGTTCAAGGTTCTTATGATCTCTGGGGCTGTGAGGCGACCACACTAACTGCTTGAATGAGTAATACAGAATTAAAATGCTGTGTATCACAACTAACCGCTTAAATGACAGTGCATCAATAGGAAAAGCAAAACACACATATAGCTTAAGAAAACAAAATGTATCCTCTCATCTCTGTAGTAGCACTATTGCATCCTTCACTGCAATACTTGGCCAGGACCTGAATATATATGAAAAGCAGTCACACAACTGCCACGTATAACACTGTCCAACTCCAACATGTGACTACGTACAAGCACAAACACGCAACTTTGCGCAACAGTACCCAACATGGTGAAAGCACGCACTGTAATAGACAGGAGCCTGCTTTCCAAATTCTTAATTCACGAGTACACAATCTAGGCGAGGGGTCAAGGGTTTGAAGCACAGCAGATGGGTTACAGAAGGAAGTGCCTGAAGGCAATTAGTAGAAGGTTGCAATATAATGTAAAATGTGTGAAGGGCAAGGAGGAGTCAGAGGGCAAATGAATACAAGCAAGAGCAGAAAAGGATGGTGACTGCTGGAGTTATCTTGCTCAAAGCATTCAGTGTCAACGGGGATGTCAGGATGCAACCTAAGGCTAACAGAGAAAGAAAGAGGGAGCATGGGAAAATCCAAAGCTGATACATCAACCTTTCACTAAGTACTAAATATTGTCAAACTTTACAATCCAACCTCTTTCTTTCGAGTTCCTGCTAAAGCACGTATTCAGACTTGTTCTGAACCACAAGCTCCTGGTGTTAGGATTGTCAGCAGTTCCAAATGGCAGTTGGTCTTTACTTATGTCCTTTTACGCACCAGTAATCATGGTAATTTAGAAAGGGGTACTAGATATGTGAATATATATGAGGAAGATAAAACAGCATGGAAATAGATAAAGTCCAACATGGAAACAATAGGTCATAAGAGACAATCAGTATGTCCCTGTATTTTCCCATAAGAAATAATGGAATGCTGTCACTATCAAAGCCATTTTTCAAACCAAGTTACATACATTAGGTAATACTGAATTTTAAAGCATCTGCTCACCTAATGTCTATTTAACACTCCATTTAAATCATCACAACATACAGTATATGCATTTGAAGTAGGACAAGGGTCAACCATCTGTTTACTTGAAAGAAGTCAAGTAGTCAAGTCCGAGACTGGGAGTGACGAGACAAGACAGAGACTAGATTTTTTCATCATATAAGATGAAAATAGAAAAACTGTTAATTCATTTGTCATTCATTTTACATTCATTATCATTCATTATACACTCAGGGAGTTTTTCCTTGCCACTGTCGCCCTAGGCTTGCTCAATTTGGGATTGGACGTAGATATTAGTAGATAATCTAACACTGTAAAGTTGCTTTGAGACAATGCTCCATTGTAAAAAGCACTATATTAATAGTTCTGACTTGACTTGACTTGATATATTAATAAATAATTATGTCATCATGTATTTTGTAACATATACAATTAAATAATATATAGCCTAAAATAATTATTAATTACTATTATATCATA
The DNA here is from genome assembly GCA_025084515.1 of Ancistrus triradiatus. NCBI lineage: Eukaryota > Metazoa > Chordata > Actinopteri > Siluriformes > Loricariidae > Ancistrus > Ancistrus triradiatus. The sequence goes on along the minus strand of JAJAGP010001651.1, from coordinate 152,041 downwards.
ACCTTAGTCATACAAAGGCAATGTAACTTTTGAAAGCAAACAATGATGATCATTGTTTCCCTCAAATTTAATCAGAACTCACCATAAAGTCAAGTGAATATAACCAAGAACATCCATTCTATCCACTGTTTATTTCATCAAAAAAAATAACATTTCAATTTCATTCAATCAAACAAAACTATCCTAAACTATACTAACTAAAAAAAGTGAGTTGGTGAAAATGCACACTTGCAATCTTAATGTCAGACTATTCGACTATTTGATTAGATTTGATTTGAAGATTAGAACGAGAAGCGCAGTAACTTGTTTTTTCCTTGGTAGCCAATCTGTGTGCAGATTTTATTTAGACAAAGAAAGTTCTTATTTATTCTGTATATTTATTGTTGATATTCAATGACAATAGAAAAAAGTTCAGAGAGTAGACTGAGTTCAAATGAGGTCAAGACCAAGATGAGACCGAGATGGGTCGTTTATGATCGCAAGTACAACAACACTAAATGTATCACTAATTCAAAAGCAAGCTGATATGTTGTTTGAGGCAACACTATGCCTTTGGCATTGTTTGCAGCATGGAGTGTCATTACCTTACAACCCCACAGCTCAGGAATCAATCTTGGGCTTTTTTTCCTGTGTGGAGTTTGGCATTCTCACTGTGTCCACATGGATTTCCTCTAGGTCTCTAGTTTCTCCTCTAGTTACCCTAAATTTGTCCCTAGGTATAGCCAAGTGAGTGAGTGATCAATAGACATCCTATTCAGGGTGTATTCTCTGATGGAAACCATTGTTTCTGTGATCTAAAGCAACCCTAACCAGGAAAACATGGAGCAGAGTGTATGACAGACTATGCAGATTAGATAACAAACTTCACTTTACAAACTACTGTCATACATTCATACTACAGTATATACCTACCTGTAACTATCTTATTGTGTAAATATGTACATTATTCTCTTGTTCATTCTGTTTTTAAGACGATTACTTATTTTTATTTAATTGTATAGTTCTCCAAGTTACCTGCACAGTCCTGGAGTAGTCATTTTACATTTCACTGTCCTTTTGTATCAACTACAAATGAACATGTGACAAATAAAATCTTGAATCTTGAATCTTGAATATATGGTTGTATCACTTGTGTGCATTATGGGTTTATCTGTGTCCATGATGGTCTAAATTTCATGATTTTGTATATTTATTCATTGTTATGAATCATTCGTGTAATAATAAATTTGACTCGGGTGCTTTCGTGACTAAGCCCACATGATGCACTTCTGGTCAAGGGACAGCACATTTCCCTTCTGACCCACCTGCAGTGGGTGTTTTTGTGAAGCTCCAATAAAGCAAAACCACTTCAAGTGTAAGCCAGGGATAAAACTCTCCTTGATGAATCCACGGAACGTATCATTCAATAATTCAAGGCAACAACAGAGTTAAAATAGCACGCAAAGCTTTGTGCCTATGAGGCTTTTATTACATGGAGCCATTTCTCTCTGTCAGACTTTCACAGCATGAGTGCAATATTCATCTATATAAGGCCGAGCATATTCCATCAAATATGGTTTGCCTTAAAAGAAACAGAACGAAAAAAGATCTGCGTGTGATGAAATCTTGCTGTACATGGACATCACACTCTAGCATTTCTGTTTAGCTCTGACTGGACGTGTTGCTGGTAAAAGCCTTTCGATAATTAATTGAGTTTCATGTAGCAAAGCCAGTTCAGAAATTTAAGAAAAGTGAATAGAGTCTGTTCATGTTTACAGAGTGACCGTACCGACACCCACACAAAAAAGCATACAGTAGGAGATTTTTCTTAAATTCATAAAGATATATCAAATGCATTGATGACACATAACAAAATCAGACACATACCCATTCAGTTTGATTAAAAAGCCATAACACCTTTCACTGATGTTCATCGTTTGATTCTGACTTACATAAGTACTATATTATACCCTATTATTTTGCAGTACCAACTGCTGTAATTCACATACATGCCTAACATTAGCATGACTGAATTTCCTCTGATCTGAGGACATGTCCCTCCTCTTTTCAAATCCCATATATACATATATTTTATATGCATACGTATTTAATACAAATTATATGTTTTTTTGTTTGTTTTTTTTCGGTGTTACATTTGTACCATAAAACCTGCAAAGTGGCATCTATAGGTTTGCTCCTGCAAAAGTTAAGTTGTTTTAAAGCGTTAAGTTATTTGTTGTCATAGTGCGAGCAATGCACACAGTCACCGCTAGGCGCACTGCACAGCCTAAGAAGGCAGCGCTGTGAACTACAGTGGGGAAAAAAGTATTTAGTCAGCCACTGATTGTGCAAGTTCTTTTACTTAGAAGATGAGAGAGGTCTGTAATTTCAATCATAGGTACACTTCAAGTATAAGAGACAAAATGAGAGAAAAATCCAGGAAATCACATTGTAGGATTTTTTAAGAATTTAATTGTAAATTATGGTGGAAAATAAGTATTTGGTCAATAACAAAAGTTCAACTCAATACTTGAGCAATGAACAATTTACGTTTGCTTACAGTATATTCAAAGTATCTTAAATAAATATAAGGGAAATCCTTCTTCTTTAGGACTTCCATATAGACTTGTTTTGCTTCTAGTGATCCCAGAGGGCTGAACCCAATATTTGTCTACACTTGGATCCAAACCTGCTCCTGTGTGACACTTTGTATTTTGAAAATTAACACCCATGAGTTAAACTGTGGTAGCCTAGCAATTAAGGTATTGAACTCTGGACCAGAAAGTCCAGGGTTCAAATCCCATCTCTGCCAAGTTGCCACTGTTGGGTCCTTGAGCAAGACCCTTAACCTACAATTGCTTGGAGTGTAAGATTGTACCAATTGTAAGTCGCTCTGGATAAGGGTGTCTGCTAAATGCTGTAAATGTTAAATGTCAACATTTTTTTGTTTAGACAAGAAATTTTTATAACCTCATGAGTAGAAGGAAGTTTTTGTTTTATTTTCCCACATTGTATCCCTGTCCAAAATCTATCCTGGAAAATGTGAGGTACAAGCACAAGCATACCCTGCATTGGATGCCAGTCAAACATAGAGCTGACATGGTTCACTGATGCACTGGTGCTTCTCCATCCAGCCTTTCCCTCTCTCAGACTCAGTCTATATGTGTCTCCTGACTAAAGAGGGACTGCCAGGACTCAAACCCAGGTCATTGCATTGGTGGGCTATTATATTAGACCATAGGAGGAAGTGTCTTATATTTTTCAGCCCTATAATTTCATCAGAACCAAGCTTTAGAGTCCAACGCTTTGCAAGTCCCTCTTCACGGTCTCAGAGGCTGGACCAACAATCAATACATAACCCTTGCTGACAAACCAAACAATTGAAGCATAATTTGTTATTGTGTTGTGGATAGTAGACTGCACACAAAGGAAATAACCATCCCCAGCTGACCAGTTGAAGACCAGGTTATTGGGTATTTATAGCATGAATTGCATTTGTTTATTACTCATTATGTTCTACCATTTCTGTGAGGAAAAGCTGTGGGAGAAATCCATGCTGGATAATGATAGGGAAGACAAAGTCCCAAGGTCTTGACCAAATGGTTTCATTAGCACCTAAGAAGAGGGCCATTAGAGGTAGCGAATAATAAGCAGCTTTTCCAATGAGTCAGTGGGTCATGGGAGATGTGGGGTTATCTCAGCTGAGGTACAAAGGAAAGAAGGGAGGAAGTGAGTCAAAAAACAAGAGTGCTTAGTTCCTCAACATAATTGTATAGTTGCACAAAGCGGCAGTACAACTATAAACAGCAGGTGCATAACAACTTCTTGCACACCCTCTGTTGGTTCGCTTCTTATTACATTTTATATAAGATGTTATATAAGTAACACTATATATGATGTACATTATTCAGGCATCCTGTCCAACAGAGAAGTGGTTAAAATGTCAGGTTAAAATAACAACATCATGACAATAGCAGATAACCTTCTCACCTTTTGCTGTTATATTTATTAAATTACTTGAAAGTTTGTGAAGCCTTTAGAATTTTCTCTATTTCTGCATAAATATGACCTAAAACATCATCAGATTTTCACACAAGTCCTGTAAGTAGATAAAGAGAACCCAGTTGAACAAATGCGACAAAAAATATTATACTTGGTCATTTATTTATTGAGGAAAATAATCCAATATTACATATTAGTGAGTGGCAAAAGTATGAGGACCTTTGCTTTCAGTAACTGGTGTGACCCCCTTGTGCAGAAATAACTGCAACTAAACGTTTCCTGTAACTGTTGATCAGTCCTGCACACCGGCTTGGAGGAATTTTAGCCCATTCCTCTGTACAGAACAGCTTCAGCTCTGGGATGTTGGTGGGTTTCCTCACATTAAATGCTTCACATTAACATTTCGATTGGATGAAGGTCAGGACTTTGACTTGGCCATTCCAAAACATGAACTTTATTCTTCTTTAACCATTCTTTGGTAGAACGACTTGTGTGCTTAGGGTCGTTGTCTTGCTGCATGACCCACCTTCTCTTGAGATTCAGTTCATGGACAGATGTCAAGAGATTTTTCTTTAGAATTCTCTGGTATAATTCAGAATTCATTGTTCCATCAATGATGGCAAGTCATCCTGGCCCAGGTGCAGCAAAACAGGCCCAAACCATGATATACTACCACCACCATGTTTCACAGATGGGATAAGGTTCTTATGCTGGAACGCAGTGTTTTCCTTTCTCCAAATATAAGGCTTTTTGTTTTAACCAAAAAGTTCTATTTTGGTCTCATCCATCCACAAAACATTCTTCCAGCAGCCTTCTGGCTTGTCCACATGATCTTTAGCAAACTGCAGACGAGCAGCAATGTTCTTTTTGGAGAGCAGTGGCTTTCTCCTGGCAACCCTGCCATGCACACCATTGTTGTTCAGTGTTCTTCTGATGGTGGACTCATGAACATTAACATTAGCCAATGTGAGGAAGGTCTTCAGTTGCTTAGATGTTACCCTGGGGTCCTTTGTGACCTCGCCAACTATTACACGTCTTGCTTTTGGAGTGATCTTTGTTGGTCGACCACTCCTGGGGATAGTAACAATGGTCCTGAATTTCCTCCATATGTACACAATGTGTCTGACTGTGGATTGGTGGAGTCCACACTCTTTAGAGATGGTTTTGTAACCTTTTCCAGCCTGATGAGCATCGACAACTCTTTTTCTGAGGTCCTCAGAAGTCTCCTTTGTTCATGCCATGATACACTTCCACAAATATGTGTTGTGAAGAGCAGACTTTGATAGATCCCTGTTTTATTTAACATCGCATTGATTGAAAACACCTGACTCTATTTTTACCATCAAATTAACTGCTAATCCTTGAGGTTCACATACTTTTGCCACTCACTAACATGTAATATTGGTGATTTTCCTCAATAAATAAATGATCAGGTATACTATTTTTGTCTCATTTGTTTAACTGGGTTCTCTTTATCTACTTTTAGGACTTGTGTAAAAATCTGATGATGTTTTAGGTTATGCAGAAATATAGAAAATTCTAAAGGGTTCACAACCTTTCAAGCACCACTGTATGTGTCATGTAACCTGATTAATGAAATCCTTTATGACTTTCACTGCTCATGAAAACAAAATTTAACTACAGATGTAAGTTGAAGTGGAAACCGTGTGTTGGTTGCAGGCCGTACCCTTTGATGGATTGGCGCCCTGTCTAGAGTCGTCCCTGCCTTGTGGCCTATCCCACCGGCTATTACATGACCCTGTCCAAGATTAAGCGGATAAGAAAGTGAATGAAAGAATGAATTTTACTAGTTGCTAGACTACGCCAATAACATGACAACAGCTGTGTACCTGTGATTGATACAAGAAATTTATTCATGCTTTCATTCATTTTCATACCAGTTTAATCCAATTCAGCGTCTATCGCAGGGCACATACTGTACATACTCACACACTCTCTCACTCGAATTGTGCCACTTTGGAGACAGCAAGTGACCTAATGCATGTCTATGGAAAGACAGAGTAAACAAACACAGGCAGATTTCAGGCTGAGAATCGAACCAGGGATCTCTAGAGCTCTGAGGCAACAGTGCTAACTACTGAACCACCATGCCACAAGAAAAGGAAACGAAAGTATTTCTGTTTTTCATCATGCAATGTCAAACTTCATGCGTTTTATAAGGCTGTTTGTCAGATTTAGATTTTCCCACTAGGGGAAAAATGACATTCAACAGCACTCTCCCATGAACAAGAGCTAACATATTGCAGTGTTGCACAGAGACTCAGCAGCAAACTGCAACTGTCTCACCATTTATCACAACAAGAGTCTCAAAAGGAAATTCGATCATAGTATTACTTAGATTTTTCTGTTGATTACAGATGAGGTAGTGCCAACATGCTGGTTTTTAAAACGTGGTACTTGAGTTCCAATGAATAACTCCTCTCATATGATTTATTCATCTTATATAGAAAAAAGTAGTTAGGTTGGTTATCATGTTGGCTTAAAAAATATGAATTGTTCAGGGTTCAGATTATGATAGAACACAATATTCCCAGAAATGTACTAGATCCTTTATTATGGTACATTTTTAAATGTTTGGCTGCTGTATAATAAAATGCTAACAATATAATAAAGTAACTTCAGTCCTGACTACAGATTGACCAGCTGGCAGCTCACTGGTGGCACAACCATGATGATAAACCCAGCAAAACCACATTGTCTGTCATCAGCAGGGCCACAGTATTTAGTCAACAACATAGACCCATGCGGCACATTATGACAGCAGCTGCTGGTGGATCAACATTACGTCTGGACAGTAGAATCCACACTTGTACAATACATATTCAATTCCTAGCTGCCATGCTGTTATAGCTACCGTATTTTTTGGACCATAAAGCGCACCGGATTATAAGACGCAATATCAATGATCGACTGCTAACGGATCTATTTTCATACATAAAGCGCACCGGGTTATAAGGCGCATGAAATGAAACAAAACTTTTGTCGGAAGCTCAGTTTGGTCTTTACCTGGCGCAGGGCGTCTTCTTGCTTCCTCCACCACTTCCGTACCATTGATTCGTTAATGTTGAATTCTCTCGCAGCTTGCTCTATGTCCCATGTTGTACTACTGCGTGACCCGATAGCGTTGATTTTTAAATCCGCTTCGAAAATGAATGAATGAATGCACGTACCCTAATGCTGAAGCACATACCGTATTACTCCGCAATGCTGCGCACTACAGTTGCCGTAAGCTTCGTTTAACTTATTCAAGGCCGTAGAGTTCCTCGTTTGTCTTCCGTTTCCCCCCTTCCGTTGTACTCCCCCCGTTAATTGCCCTCTTTTTCTTCTGCGTCGTGTTACCATCTACAATCGGTTCTAGGTCAGAAAGCACAACCAGAATTAATTCATACATTAGACGCACCGCATTTTAAGGCGCACTGTCGATTTTTGAGAAAGTTAAAGGATTTTAAGTGCGCCTTATGGTCCGAAAAATACGGTAAGTGCTACCAGAAATCATATCAAACTGCTTTAATAATGGCTATTCAATCATTTGTTTTCTTATCTGCTTAATCCTGGTCAGGGTCATGGGAAGGCCAGGGCCTAGCCGGTGGCACAGGGTGCAAGACAGGAACAACCAAGACAGGTTTCCAATCCTTCCTACACTCACACACTCATACACACACTCACACACTAAGGGCACTTTAGAAACAACATATAAACCTAATTCATGTCTTTGGACTGTGGAAAGAAACTTCAGTACCTGATGTAAACCCATGCAGACACAGAGAGGACATGCAGACCCCACACAGATGGAGCCCGAGCTCGGGATCTGGAGCTTTGCCACTGTGCCGCCCTTACTAATGACTAATATTTCAATATTTTAAGTTCAAATCCCACGTCTGGCAAGCTGTCACTGTTGGGTCCATGAGCAAGACCCTTAACCAACAATCCAACAACTGCTTGGATTGTAAGTTTATCAGCTGTAAGTTGCTGCTAAATGACTAAATGTAAATGTCATAGATCAGTCAAGAGCACAACATAACACAACACGGATCAGTAGAAGTGAGTGCTGAACGTGACTGTCTCTTTTGAAATACACAGATTCCAACATGTCTGCAGTTTACACTTAGCGTTACTTCACCCAGTCAATATTAGCTTGCTGGTAATGGGCGCTCGAATGCCTTCAGAAGTCCCAGTCAGCCTGGCCCTGCCTCTGTCAGAATCTGCCAGCGCTGATAGTATTGACTGGATGCCCTGTTCATGCTGTAATGAACGCAGACTTTCCATGGCCCCAGAGTCTAAGAGGAATAGTAGGTTAGAGGTTTGGTTGGCGCTGAACATTTCTGCAGTCAAACCATCGCATGCCATGTCTTGCCTTTGGGAGGATGGGAATAACTAGTCAAAGAACTGAAACTCACTGAAGTTACAAATTGATCAGGTCTGGTTTTGCCATTCAGCGGTTTTTTGTTTAGTTTGTTAAGATGTGTAGAATAAACCTATACGTGGACATGTGATTATTTCCAAAAAGTTGCAAAGATTTTGTATGTTCCTCACAGAAAATGAGGCAAGGCCAATAAGCCTGAGGTTAAGATAATAATGAATCACAACATCTCTCTTTTGGAAAACACTGAAAACAGGTGTCACAGACCCAGTCACAAGGGTTAATATATAATATTGTTATGTCATTATATTTAGAATAAATAAAAGACATTTTTTGTCAAGGGCCCTGTGCAAGGAGATGCACAACCTCACATCAAAAAAGGTTTGGACGGTGAAGCTTCCTTGGGATTTTGTGTGTGTGTGTGTGTGTGTGTGTGTGTGTGTGTGTGTGTGTGTTTTTAACAGTTAAAATTTTAAGTTGTTTTGACATCTTTCAAATGTCACTGCATTTTCACTGCACTTTACTACACTACTTAATTGAATCAATAATTATACAAAACATTTAAAATATTATATAGTTGTTTTTTTTTTGTTTTTTTTTTAAATAAACTTCTTATATTCTTCACAGGAATATAATTCACCATCCCAGGGACATGAGAAAACTCTAGCATCTGATTAATAAAACCGTGTAAAGTGTATACAATTGTTTTGGGGGAGTAGAAGTATTATGCTGTGTTAGAAAGCGTTAGAAAGGCTTTTCTACTAGTTTTATACTTCAGAGTCTCGTGGTTGATTTCGCACAGCACGCAAGCCTGGGCGGACTTGACGTGTATGTTTCCCGAAATTTAAAGTCATCCGAATATCTCTATGTGTCATAGACGTATCCTATAAATACCTGATAGCCTTAAAAAAGAGATGGAACTCCCACAATTGAGTCATTTCTGGAGTGTGCACACTTGCATTGCATCACGTATAAACCTAGAATTCTGATTTGTGCTTCATTAGATGCCTAGAATTGCCTAAAATGTAGTAAGTAAAAAGTATAGTTGTTTCTTTGGAAATGTAAGTAAATGTAAATAATATAAAAAAATATTAAGTTACAAAAATAACTTAAAAAAATACAGTACTTTGTACTGAGTATCAAAGTACATGTTATTTTAAAACATCTTTAGTAACAATACTGCAGCATGAGCTCAAATGGTGCTAAAGTGTTCCTTAGTCGAGGTCAGTCCATTCCTCATGCTGAGCCTCTCAAGGTTCCCCTCAGCCCACGGGAAGGTATGGCCATTTAACAACACCCTCACCTGTCTATCTTTTATCTCTCTCCTCTCTATCTCTCTATCCTTCTAGCGATAAGAGGTTTGCAGACATCCTGAAGGGATTTTTGACCTTCCTTCTCCATCTCTATTATTTTCTCTACATTTCTCCCAACACATAACATTCCAGACCTCAGTCTTATCAATTATTATTACAAAACTTTTATCTTGTTTAGATCTATTATTATTTTCCTCAACCACACCTACCGTCCTTCCCCCATTTTACCCCTCTTGCTCCACCCGGTTAAGGTGATTTTTTCTTTCTGTTCTTATTCAGCCCTCTCTCCATCTTCTATCTCAAAATTTCTTCACTATTACTCTCTTTTGGATTCGCTGACTGCTAGCGCTGCTCTCTTGCAGATTGCCAGGCTTGTAGGCCAAAAGTATAGCTTGCATCTGTGTCATAAGGGGCAGAAAATTGGAGTGTTTGTGGGTGGAGAGGAAGGTGCTGTTCTGAGTAATTTAGCCTGAGCAGCTTCCAGGAAAAAACACGGAGGTGAGCCCAGGCCATTGGGCACAGGCTTTTCTGCTCAACTGACAAACAGACACGCATACGAACTCACAGCAGAGTGGCCGCATGCGGTGTCAAATGACCATCAGTCAGTCATGAGTGCACTTACACACACACACATGGCAACACACAGGCTTACACAAATGCAACTAAGCATTCCAAGTCCGCCTAGCCACCAGGCACTAGCTAAATGTAATCCCGATCATTAAATGGAATACAATCTACATATGAAATTTAATTTTCCAAAATTAATTTTACTACCCATCTGTGTTTGGCTTTCAGATGCAATTTGTAGAGCGAGACAAATATGGTGGTCAGCTAAAAGTGAGTTAAATCCAAATTACTTTACATGAGGCAAACCAGACTTGAAAAATGCACGCAGAAAGGCATTTCATTAGCATAAAATCTGATCACGCTTTCAAATGACAAAAATAAAGTGGAGGAAACTCCTATGAACGTCCTATCATACCTAATAACATTGGCTTAGGTAAAGAAACAAATGAATTTAAAATGTGGGCACCGGGCAGAAGCACATGTTCCTGGCTGATGCTTCTAGCCCAGGGAGAGCTGTGTTATCAGCCAGTGAAGTTGGGCAAAGCTGAGAGCTGCAGCCAGCAGCCGTTTCAGGTGGAGGTTCAGGATTGTGAGAGATAGTAACAGAAGGCTAATGTCATCATATTTTACAAACCAGAGATAGGGGGCAAATGGTAATGACTTGTGGGCAATGATTATGGTAGGTTTGAGCAGACTGTCAAAGTGAAGTGTTGCACCGTAACTATCATGCAGGAAGGTCTGAAAAACCGAGATACCAAAATCAATTACAGTACTTTTATGTTTTGTCTGCAGAGGCAAAATTACAGAACTTGCCCATGTTCACATTCCGTTTATCTTTGAAATCTCTCTCACTGACTGCCTGAGGGGGAGAAAATCACTAAAACAGCAAGGACTCATGAACATCAGATTTGGTATAGTGAATAGACTCTTTTGGGTAAAACAACGGGAAGGACATGCTGCTGAGCCATTACATGCTCAGCTACACCTGCTGTTTGTATGGCTCCGAAAGTGGTTGCGTATCTGTAGCGTGTGATGGATGATAAGGATAATGAGTGATGATATGTAAATGCCACAGGGGAGAACACCTGAGCTTCACTTACTCATCTAACTCAGACAAATAGAGCGAGAGTCCAACAGAGCAAAACAGACTGAAAGAGAAACAGAAATTCTTCTTTTCAATACCTTATACACACAGGTCCTCTCTCTTTAAATGAGTCTGAAGGTCTACCAAAGATCATAATAAGCTTAATCATTTATCCAGGCCTGGCTTGTGTGGGTCACTCCACTACTGATTCCTTAGCAATACTTTACAGATACAATCTGGAAAATGTCCTCTTTGCAGATACTTAATATTTTCTTCAGTTCACTGTATTCATGTACAACCCAAAACAGAAAAGGTTGGGAAATTATGGAAAATGCCAATTTAAAAATATATATATTTTATTTTATTGCAAACAGCAGGACTTCAATATGTTTCATGGTTTTTTTGGTCACCTTCAGAAGCAGGGCTGGGCTGGGCGGCATCTGAGATGGATCATCACACTGTGGAAACATGTATGGTGATCAGATGAATCAGTATTCCAGATTTGTTTTAGAAGAAATGACAGTAAGCCATAAAGGACCAGCCAGACTGTTATCAGCTGTAAGTCCAAAGGCCAGAGGTCGTCATGGTATTGGGTCGTCCCAGTGCCCTTGGGAAAGGTCATTTACACTTATGTGATGCCATCAATAATGCAGAAGAGTACATTGAGATTTTAGAGCAACATTAGCTGCCTTTAAGACGACCATGAATTTTTCAATAAGACAATGCAAAACCACATGTTGCACACATTACAAATGAATGGCTGTTGATGAAGAGAGTATTAGTACTGCACTGTCCTGGATTGCTTGCAGTACTGACATGTGCACAACAAGGAATGAATGGAGAACTTTGAAACAAAAAATGAGACAATCACGACCCTTTACTGTTGCGCACCTTCAAACATGTTTGCAGGAAGAAGGGAACAAAATTTTTTTGAGATATGTTGCAACTCTGAAATGCAGGATTGCATGTTCATTAACAAATGAAATTATGTTGACCAGAAAAACATGAACTATTGTACTGTCTGTAATGAAATAAAAGTCAAAGTAACACCTCAGTAGGGGTCAGTGTGATTAAGCCACAAAAACACTGTAATTATCAGAGACTAATTATTTATGGAACTAATTATTGATCTGGTAAATTGCCTTGTCTTTCTACCCAGAATTTGTTGTTAAAATGTACTTCTGTTTTCAGTTCTCAACAAGCCTTCTGGAACGAATTAACAATGAGAACCGAGGTATAGTTATAGTTAGGGATATAGTTAGGGTCAGGCAGAGATCAGAAGAAAAAGAAAGACAGACAGAATCCAGCAAACAATCCAAAAGGCAACCAAATCCATAAATCATGAACAGGGAGGCTTGGCAAGGTCATACTCTGTGATGGTCATACTGAAGTTTTTGGCAAGACTTAGCAATAAGAGTCAGAGGGTTCAATCCTTCAACAGGTACATTCTAAGGGGAAAAGGAGAGCGCTGGGATTGGAAGACCAACAACGACAACCCCTGGTGGACACATTGGGATGATTCAGTATTAGATGCTACAGGTGATCAGAATGGTGAATCAGTGCAGGAGAAGAGAAACAGAAAAACTGTTTGAGATAGTTATTCTCGCTGAAATATGCTAGCACTTGAATTCTGAGCTATAAATATTATAAAATATTATATACTTAGTACAATAGTGAACTAGTTTGTTTGGCTGCATTCCAAACTACACACCATAATACTAAAATGTATCACAAAAACTACACCATTATTCTTATTGTACGGATACTAATAGTGTTAGATGCTACTGTATTAGGACTGTTATATGAAGCACGGACTTTTTTCCACAACTAATTTTTTCTTTTGAGCGACAAAGACATATCCTAATATGTTTCATAGTCATTTCCTTTCATGCAGGTGCAGAACATATTTGCATGCCAGCCATCAGCTCTAGCCTTTATGGCTTATTTGTGATAATCAATTACCATTATTTCTTTGATGTTGCCTTGGTGTGTCCTGGCCATAACAGTTCTTTTGCTTCCAATTTTAGATAGCAAAAGCAGCAGCCAGTTTCTAAGGAATGTCTCAAAATAAGGTTTGAATAGACTCACACTACTTAAGATAACTCAGCTAATTTACACTGTCCACACAAAAGAGCCTGTTGACCTGCAGGGAAAGGCTGCTGTTACTCAGAAAAGTGCTCATAGTTAATGAAAATGTAATATTATATTAAGTATTAACCTGTAGAGAACAGAATTCCTCCTCGCAAGGCTTTACTCAACAACACAACACAAACAGACAAGAGTTCGGTGTAACTGAACTTACCTGGCACACAAGATAACAGTTTGCACATGGTGCTTCTAAAAACACCTAATAGAATTAATTCCTTCCATTAGAAGTTTTATTATGTTTACCGATTTATTAATTCATTTATTCATTCATTCATTTTTGTACTCACTTATGGGGGAGGTAGGACCAAACTGTCAGCACAGGTTGCAAGGCTATAGAGCAATTTCTCTAAATTGGTTACTCAAAATTTCAGGAGAATCAGCATGCCCAAGTGTGTGCGCAGCTTTGTGGCCGTACACGGAGTGTGTCTGACAATCTGAAAGTATGAAACTTACAAAGTTCTTCTAACACTTTGTAATACTCAGCATAATGCATTTTTATATTGAAAAATAATTGTATACACTTGACACTGTTTTTCTTAATTGGGACATGGGACTGTGGTAGCCTAGCGGTTAAGGTACTGGACTCTGGACCAGAAGTCCAGGGTTCAAATCCCACTTCTACCAAGCTGCCACTGTTGGGTCCTTGAGCAAGGCCCTTAACCCACAATTGCTTGGACTGTAAGACTGTACCAATTGTAAGTCGCTCTGGATAAGGGCGTCTGCTAAATGCTGTAAATGTAAATGTAATTGGATACTAGATGTTTTTTCATGTGATTGCGAGGGTGAATTCTATTTCTGTGATAAAAAAACAACATAATATATATTTTTTAAAGTTTTACCTAAGTATTTTTAAATTACGTAGTGTAGTGGAGTGTTTAAAAGAAGAACTGCTCTAAAAATTGCCATTTGTTTGACTAAAATGCAATGGGAGTGTTTCAAAGAGTCGATGATAACCATAGGCATATTTGGTGTGTGTGTGTGTGTGTGTGTGTGTGTGTGTGTGTGTGTGTGTGTGTGTGTGTGTGTGTCACAGTAATTTCAGTTGACAGCATCCTTGTGTTTTCCCCTAGCTGTTAGATTTGGCTGTTATTATCAAAATTATTATTACATGTTATTTGTATATGATTGCAGAGTTGCTTTTTCATCAGCAAATCAGAAGTATTTAATTTAATTTTTTTTTTCCTGAATATGTTTTTAAAAGATGATAATGTCTTTTGTAAGATATTTTGCAGATGATTCATGTCGTTCATGTACCCTCAGTGTCATGGATGTCTCCCTCTTGCCCCTAGTAAAATACATCTTGTTTCAAAAATGGAATTAGAAAGGCTAAAAAGAAATACTTTTACTTTTGACTTTAAGTACATTTAGCAGCATGTGCTTTTACACTTCTACTTGAGTACAATATATAAGCCATACCTCAAATTTTACAGGAGTATTTTTTTTTTCATCAGATTTGTAGTGCTTTTATTAAAGAACTTCTGCCACCGCTGTTGTACAAATTACATGTTTTTCAAACAACATGGCATGGCAGTAATGACTAATGCACTTAATGGGATATATAGGTCTGGACCCTGAGTGTACATATATATAAAATACTGCTGTTGATGTTGTTTTCTCAGTAAAGCAAAAGAAGGCAAAAAAACCTTATTGTCTTATATGTGTAGTTGCTATCCACAATGTTGTCTGTGAAGTGATATATACTACTGCCCAAACTCCTACTCCTCACATTCTCTGTATTTTACCACCCCCCACAATAATAAAATTCCACTATGAGTTGAGTGCACGCTGGCATAGTATAGCAGAAGTAGAAAACATGCTGTCAGACAGCAGAGAACATTTTGATGCTTTTATTTATGGACATGCATTTAGAGGCAGAAATCTGAAGAACCAATTACAGGCACACAAGGGGTAGGACAGGGGAAACAAGATTCATGGAGGGTGAACAAGATAGAGAGGCAAAGTGAATCAGAAAGTGAGTGGTGCTGGAATATAATGCTGACTTTATTAGAGGTATTTATGGAGTTCTAATAGCAAGAGGTAGCTAACGCGATTAGAGACATCGTCCTCCTTTCGTCTTATAGCTAGCTCACTGACATTAGCTGGCTAGATCACCTTGGTTAATTCTGTGTGTGATGCAGTTAGAGTAAATCAGCTGTCAACCAAACAGCTTGGAACAATATACAATCACACACCATTAGACTAAACTAGCAGGTTATTATTAGCTACCTTTCTCAGCTAACTACTGTAATGTCTGTAGCTAGCAGAGTAACCAGACCTTAAATGGTATATAAACTATTCAGAAAGAAGCATCCATTTGAATCCCTGACCAATTCTGATGTCTTTGACAGATTTCCTGGGTGATTCACAGCAACACTGGAAAATCATGTAACAGTCCTACATATTCAGTCTTTATTAAAAAAACAAAACAGATATAATCATGTAGAGAAAGAATGGAGGTAGAGACAGAATGAATGGTTGAGGTGGGAAGTGAGATCTTGTGTTGGTCATTTGGGACCATATCAAGGGGAAATCTTGAGCAAGGGTGAGCGTTGCCACATAACAATCAGACATGAAGCTGTTTGCTGAGTATGCAAAATAGTCTTGAAGTACCATAGTCTGCAGGCATTGCATGTTCTTCAGGTTCTTACATTATGTGGTGGGGACTGGAGTAGAGGGACAGTTGAGGGACATTCGGAGGTGCAGCCACAGAGAATGCAAGAGAGTCCAGTGCATCCAGCAAATACACAGCAATACAGTCCTAGATCCAGGTGGCCCCAGTTGGTGGAGAAGTTCCAATGCTGTAGGCTGGTGGTGGCACAGGTGGCAAAGCAACCTAGTGGTGTTCATAGAAACCACAAACATGGCAATCACACACATGAAGTAAAAGACCAGGCTGTTGATAATGGCAAAATATTGTCTTGTTCTTGGTATCTGTGTGGAAGCAGAGCAGATGATGCATGGTATGTCGAGAACGCTAAGGCAAATTCTGGAACTGTTATTGAGACTGATGAGTTGGGGCATTGCGGCAGAGCCAAGTCGCCTAATTGAATGGTGTGGAGGAGTGACTGGTCTAGAGAATGGGCAGAGTAATGAAGGAAGGCTGCTGTCCATACCTTGGAGCATTTCACTGTGGAGCTTGGCTGAGACTGGAGGGGAGATTAAGATACAGGTGTAGGGAGGTAGAACAGGTTGGTTGGCTGCAAACAGAATGAACATGGGGTTGTTCAGAATGGGTTGAGGCTGGATGAGAGATGGAGCTTGGAGGCTTGGCTGGATGGAGTCAGGGACCTGGTAAAGGAGGATTCGGGTGGTTGGAAGGATGAAGGAGGGATATTGATGAAATGGGAAAGAGCTATGGTGGAAATGTTGGATGAAAGAGGGAATGTGGCATAGAGTATGATTTTGTTGATGGAGGGTGAAGTATGAGGTGTTACAGATAGATGAGAAAGGGGTGGAAGTAATGTGCTGGGAGAATCTTAGTTCATCTCCCAAGGAACCAGGATGAAATGTAAATAAGTCAGGTTTTGGTGTGGTGCGTAAGAATTTGATGCCCTTCTGTTTTAGTCCACTCTGAGGTATGATGACGATCCAATCCAAAATATTAGGAAAGTGAGACTTGGAAGCTGTGGGTGGATCAGAATTGGGATCCCTAGTTTGCCCACCTATGATTTGGAAGCGCATGTTTTGCTTTGGAGGTGGTTGAGATTCTTCTAATGCATATAATAATAATAAGTAGACATTTTATCAAGGCATAAGCATAGTCAAGTTTAATAAATTTAAGATTTTAAACAAGAAAATATATTAACTACTAGCTACTAATTATATGTTTTGTCAACTTTTTACTGGATAATGTTCTGACATAGCACTGGAAACATACCAAATGACCAAAAGTAGGTCTTCACAAATTCTAATTAGTGGGTTCGACCAATTTAGACAGATTCATAAATCCAAGAATGCAGTCATACAATCTCCACAGACAAACTCTAAAATTCACTGAGCTCCTCATTTTAATAAATCCTACTGCCAATGTGTGGCATGTTGGAAGTCCAGTCCAAGTTCAAACCCATGTCCTCAGGAGCTGCTGTTCAGAAGCAACAAACTAAATAAAAATACACTGAAAGTCATTACAAGACCTTATTGTTGGAAGCTTCATCATTTATGCAATATAGCTCAAAATAGTTCAAAGCTAATGTACTTAGAATGCAGCTAATTCCCCGGGCTCAGCATATCCCTAAAACAGGGACACTTTGTATGTAATAGTGATTCTTCCCTGCATTTCCATCTATTGTACAACAGATTACCCCAAATACACAGTGACTGCCTTCAAACTAAAGAAAATAAATGGGTATGAATACATACATATTTACAGAGCGATGTGCTTAATTAGCAAATCATGACCAAGACAGGGAGAGGGAGAGCAAGAGACTGTTTCATTTATTCTGCCCTGCTCTCATAGGGTCAACTCAATTTCATCCCTGCTCCAAAGTCTCAGTGGGTCTGTTTGAAGTCACCAACTTTATGTAATGTCAATGACAGACGGAAAGAGCATGACAAAAAGGAGAGAGGAAGTTGATACAATAGAGGATTTTTTCCACTGGATTAACTCATGGGGACAGCTCAGGGGAAAATAAATATATAAAAATAAAGTATGGATTTAAATTTAGGATTTTCTCAACATGCTTTATGCTAGTGTGTCCATATATTGTCAGTCAAATGCTTAGTGTATATACACATCGCATACATATTTCCTATTACTGATATGTTCTGACTCACAGGCACACATGGCTGCAATGGTGTTAGTCCGTCAGTGAATTAAGTGACAACTCAGCCATAGCACTCCACTAGAAGCAGAATTTGACAGCTCATTACAGTAAGAGATTTACTCCTTTTCTAGAGTTAATAACACTTAAAATCATGTGCAGTCCCCATCCTGCATACCCATGTATAGTAATGCATTTGGAAAGGGGAAATCTTATTTTCAGAAACTCTGGTATTAAGACCAACTGGTGTGGACAGAGCTGATAACAGCTGTCCAGCCTGCAGTGTCACCTACATCATGAAAATTAAAGCAATATTTAATGGTTTAGTTGCTGAAGAGTAACATCATTATCCTAGAGGCTCATGATAATCAGTCAGTGAACAAATATTGAGAGGAAAATGAGAAATACAAACAGAGGGAGGCATTTAAATTGCTCTGTGAATGATTTTAACAGCCTAATAAGCAATCTGCAAGGTTGGAGATCGCCAAATGACAAATATATGGAATATACAGTTTAATTTAAAAACCACAATATCTGTATATGGAGGCAAACATTTAGGAAAAACATTGGGAAATATCTGAGTGGTGTCACTTATACATTTATATTGTATTTAGTAGTCAGTCTTATCCAGAGTGACTTACAACTGATTTAATCTTACAGTACAAGCAATTGTGGGTTAAATGTGTTGCTCAGTGAGTGTGTTTACATCCACTTAATAATCCAATCATAGTCGGATTTCTGCATTTATCTGATTATTCAAGTGGTCATCTATACAGCGTACTCTGATCTAGAAATTAGGTTAAGAAATCCGATAAAGAGACCTGGTTTTATCCCAGTAATCAGATATTTCCCATCGCATCTATACCAGTTTCTCAATCTGCGCACGCTTAAGGCATAAACAACATGGTAGTCTTTAATAAGCCAGGTCCCCTTATTCTAAAGACTTGGCTTTATTTGGACTCTTTTTCCATTGACTCTGGCATTTTTGTATTTTTTTCTCGTGGGATCTGGCAACCACTGAATCGGATTATAGAACTATTAAGTGCATGTAAATGCACTCACTGACTTAACAGTGACAGCTTTGTAGAAGTAGGATTTGAACCCTGCACCTTTTGGTACACAGCCCAGTACTTTAACCTTTGAGCCCCAAATCCTGCTAGTAGCAGAGCACAAGAGTTTATAGGACAGCAACACACTGACTATAAAAACATGGATATTAAAGAAAATATCTGAATATATCTAAACGGCTGGGAAATGATGGTGATAAACCTCACAGTGACTGTATGGAACCATTTTCTTGTTTATCTAAGTGCATTCTAATCTGTCCATTCTCCTAAAAACAAACTATTGCTTCCTGCACTAATCTTCGCTGTTGTCGTTGTTTTTATTTTTTTATGTTAACGATGTGTAAAAGACACAGCAAATCTCTGTGACACATTAAGAGAAGGGAAATTAAAGAAAGCAAAAGCGAACAGGGAGTTTTTGGACAAAAAACATAGCGCACTTGGCGTGAAGGTCCTGCTGTTTTAAAAATCTAATCTGTTCTTGCTTTTTTTGTGTGTGAGTGTGTGTGAAAAAGGCATTTATTATTCCAGCTGGTAGAAAGATTTTGTATTTATCTGATTTAGTATTTATTGTATTTAACCTACCTGCATGAAACATCTGATTGTATAAAGCATAAGTTCTAGATTTATCATCTACGCCACCCAAGGAGGATGGGTCCCCTTTTTGAGTCTTGCCCCTTCCAAGGTTTCTTCCTTTTAACTTTTAGGGAGTTTTCCTTTCCACTGTTGCCCTAGGTTTCCTCAATGTGGGTTTGGCCTTAAATATTAGAAGATATTCTCAAATTGTAAAGCTTCTTTGAGCTAATGCTCCATTGTAAAATGCATTATATAAATAAATCTGACCTGACTTGACAAGATTAAGAACCATACACTACAGCTTTACCAAACAATTAAGCACACTCTGTTTTGTAGATGCATTATTAAAGCTCCCTACACACACAAACAGATGGGTCAGTGGTTTTGGAGAAACATAAAAATAAGATAGACAAATGGGCAGTAATGGAATCGACCTACACTGCTGGCTTAATGTCGTAGCAAATGTCAGCGCCTCCATCTGTTCCCTTCTGATGACACTCACTGTGTGATATGTAGCAAGTGCTGAACACTCCAAGATGGCAGCCCCCTTCCCTGTTTTCCATGCCAGGTGTTTGGATCAAAAAGTGTGCTGAACAAGACCCCCGTTGGCCATGCCAAAGGCAGCCAGTTTCCACCGCCAAGAGATCGAGATGTCTCATTTTATCAAATGTGCCTGGGAGGGTCATTTGGCCTGACCACTGGCTGTGGGACTGAACACGCTTAGCCCTATGCTCACCTGATGTGGCACTCTGTTTGGCTGAAGCACTCAAAGGAGTTCTGGATGCTCCTTGTATCACCTGGGCAAGTTTGGAAGGCCTTTTCATGTTTTTTTTTCTCTTTTGCTGGATAAAGAAAGTAGATTTCCTGGGCAAAAACATCTGCTTTCATTCCAAATGGTTTTACAAATGTGCACAATACAGCAGCCACTCCAGTTTATTTCATGTGGAAAGCAGTAGTGTAAGGACACAAAATATTTGAGCAAGAGAGACAAAAATACCGATAGATTCCTGAGAATGGTTCGAGAGCAAAGGAAGACATGAACATAACATGACTAAAATGTTTTTTCCTCGGCCTTAAGCTGCTCGAGCCCTCCATGCTACTCACTCAAAATGGATGATGTGCTTCATACAATTCCCTCGTGCTTTGGGCTGCCGGAAAAAGAATGTCTATTACAGTAATGCTGAGCTAACCCCAAGATGACTATGTCTGGACACCAGAGGGCCGAAGACTTCTTTTCGCTTTCCTTTTCCTGTCAAATAGCTGTCGCTTAATCCTCTCCTATGTGTTTCAGTGGCAATACAGAGACGTACGGCTTCTGCATTCCATGTGTCAAGTGTCAGTATTGTAAAATGCCGCAGGTCAAACCACAGACACGTGAAACTGAGCAAAGACAAAGTACTTTAAATGGAAAAGACTTAATTTAATTGAAGTGATGAGACTTAAGACACTTCCGTCTACCCCAATGCTGTGATTATGTGTGCAGATTGAGATTACTGCCACCTACTGGGAGAAAATACTACATGATCAGACAGCCAACAACAGCACTATAATGCTGTTAAACAATGACAATGAATTAATTAATTGCACAATTATTTTGTGTTATTCATGATGTGGATGTAATAAAAAACAACACTGATTACCAACGCCAATACCATTTTAATTGAAAGGTACTTTCATTAAAAACAGCATCATTCTTGGCCGAAAGGAAAAGGGATGGAAGTGATGTAGTTTCAGGTAGGGTAACCAATAATTAACAAAAGGCACACACAAAAAGCAAAGGGGCTCAAAGGAACACCAGGACTGGGGATAAACAAAATGCACAAATACTAACAAAACGGTCTATGGTAAACAAGGT
This sequence comes from Ancistrus triradiatus, assembly GCA_025084515.1. NCBI lineage: Eukaryota > Metazoa > Chordata > Actinopteri > Siluriformes > Loricariidae > Ancistrus > Ancistrus triradiatus. Next base: position 130,312 of record JAJAGP010001651.1, on the reverse strand, counting down.
AATGAAGCTAAGGTCAAAAGACTCCAAACCTAAACAAAGACAGATAGTCACTAAGACACAAAAGAGACTGGGTATGGACCTAAACACAGGAAGATAACATTCATTCATTTTATCATCCACTTAATCCTAGACAGCATCAAGGAACTGCCGGTGCCTAGCCGGCAGCATACGGCTCAAGGCAGGAACAACCCTAGACAGGGTGCCAATCCATCATAGGGCACATACACTCACACCCAGGACCTTCTCGCTGTGAGGTGACAGTGCTACCCATAGAGCAACCGCGCCGCCAGGGAAGATAACATGGAAGTTAAAAAACCTATATCTAATAGAGACACAATGCTAGACAAAATATTACACAAAGCATGACAGACAAGATAAGTACAAACTTGGAAAAGGATGAGATGCACAGGAAGACTCACAAAGACATGGCCAGCAAAGAGACTGTGAGACCAGACAAACAACAAACAAAACAGAGGGGTATAAGTACACCGGGAAGCCAGCTTCATTTAGGCAGAAGAGACAAAATGATAGGAGGCTATGCATGATGATGCAGTCCAAAACTGGAGCTTCATCCTGACAATCAGTGTCACAAAGCTGTCTTAGTGATTAAAGACCCAGGTACAGCGCAATGCCAGTTTCAACCACTGGCGAGTGCTGAGGGTCAGGACCCATCAGATGGGAGGTCTCAAAGAGAAAAGACCTCTTTTACAATCATAATTATGGAATATGTTCATTGTAAACATGTAAAAATAATAATGTGTTATCCTAGACAGCAAATATTCAAATGTTTTCAAATGTTTTGTTTCCTGAATAATAGATTACGACTGACAATGTCAAGCTGAGCACAAAAATAATTTCAGATTTGCTGTATTATTTAGAAATTTAGAGAAACAGAATTGGCTGAATATAATCACATCAAATCTTTTAATCACGCCAAGATGTTCAATTAAGATTAAAATGTTTTTCAATTGACTTTAGTTGGCACTCAGCAAGTGGTTCCTCTTGTGTCAGTGTCCAACAATATTTGGTCAAGACTAATGGATTCCAATTACCCTGATACTGCTTTTCCATGATCCTGCTGTAACCTTTCATCATGTTCTATACAGAGAACACCAAGATCAGCAGGGAAGAAGTTCAAGTAGTCCAGAAAAAATACATTTTCAGTCACATGTTGGACCTCATGGCTTTGTATGATTTAAGTATGGTGTCAATCAGCAGTCAACAACATCCTTTAATGCCTTCTGTGCTATTTCCTCTGGCCCGACTAGGAGATCTTTGAATTCCCTGTCATTGATGATTTGTGGACCAACAAAAAATGCCTTCCTTGGCATCAGTTATTCTTGGAAACATCTGTCTCATATAATGAAATCCATCACCTTTGTATCCATCACATATACAGCTGGACAATGGAGCAGAACCAGTGTCTGCTCTATTAATCAAACAATAGCTGTTACAGTGGTGCTTGAAAGTTTGTGAATCCTTTAGAATTTTCCATATTTCTGCATAAATATTGCCTACAATATCATCAGATTTTCACACAAGTCCTAAAAGTAGATAAAAACAACCCAGTTAAACAAATGAGACAAAAATTTTATACTTGGTAATTTATTTATTGAGAAAAATGATCCAATATTACATATCAGTGAGTGGCAAAAGTATGTGAACCTCTAATATTAGCAGTTAATTTGAAGGTGAAATTAGAGTCAGGTGTTTTCAATCAATGGGATGACAATCAGGTGTGAGTGGGCACCCTGTTTTATTTAAAGAACAGGGATCTATCAAAGTCTGCTCTTCACAACACATGTTTGTGGAAGTGTATCATGGCACAAACAAAGGAGATTTCAGAGAAGCTCAGGAAAAGGGTTGTTGATGCTCATCAGGCTGGAAACGGTTACAAAACCATATCTACAGAGTTTGGACTCCACCAATCCACAGTCAGACAAACTGCGTACAAATGGAGGAAATTCAAGACCATTGTTTCCCTCCCCAGGAGTGGTCGACCTAAGATCACTCCAAAAGCAAGGCGTGTAATAGTTGGCAAGGTCACAAAGGACCCCAGGGTAAGTTCTAAGCAACTGAAGGCCTCTCTCACATTGGCTAATGTTAATGTTCATGAGTCCACCATCAGAAGAACACTGAACAACCATGGTGTGTATGGCAGGGATGCAAGGAGAAGAAAGCCACTGCTCTCCAAAAAGAACATTGCTGCTCTTCTGCAGTTTGCTAAAGATCACGTGGATAAGCCTGAAGGCTACTGGAAGAATGTTTTGTGGACAGATGAGATCAAAATAGAACTTTTTGATTTTAAAGAAAAGTGTTATGCTTGGAGAAAGGAAAACACTGCATTCCAGCATAAGAACCTTATCCCATCTGTGAAACATGGTAGTGGTAGTATCATGGTTTGGGCCTGTTTTGCTACATCTGGGCCAGGACGGCTTGCCATCATTGATGGAACAATGAATTCTGAATGATATCAGAGAATTCTAAAGATAAATGTCAGGACATCTGTCCATGAACTGAATCTCAAGAGAAGGTGGGTCATGCAGCAAGACAACGAACCTAAGCCCACAAGCACTTCCACCAAAAAATGGTTAAAGAAGAATAAAGTTAATGCTTTGGAATGGCCAAGTCAAAGTCCTGATATTAATCCAATTAAAATGTTGTGGAAGGACCTGAAGCGAGCAGCTAATGTGAGGAAACCCACCAACATCCCAGAGTTGAAGCTGTTCTGTACGGAGGAATGGGCTAAAATTTCTCCAAGCCGGTGAGCAGGACTGATCAACAGTTACAGGAAACGTTTAGTTGCAGTTATTGCTGCACAGGGGGCTCACCCCAGATACTGAAAGCAAAGGTTCACATACTTTTGCCACTCAGTAATATGTAATATTGGATCATATTCTTCAATAAACTAAACTGTCATTTTAACACAAAACCAATGAAGCCAATGTTTTGTTGGCCAACGGAGCATCTGTCTAATTTATTTGCTGTACAATGACATTTTTATATATTAACCTATGTTTTAAAATACATGTCTTTTGAGAAATTCTAATTGTTAGTTTCTGTAACTGGTTATAGATAATATATATTTTTTAACATATTATATTATAATGTATTATAAAATATAATATAATATATTTTTCAGTATAATATAAAATTGATCAAACAATATAGTAAACAACCACTGAAAAACATCTGTGGCCCAAAAACTTCTCCATATTCAGTGTGTGTGTGTATTTATATATATATACACACATATATATATATATATATATATATATATATATATATATATATATGTGTGTGTGTGTACAATCTTCCCCAATAAACTTATCCTTTCGCTCAGTTACATGTGTCATCATTACATTCATACATATAAAGTTCCATCTTGGTGAGTTTTTATTTATTTATATATTTATTTATTTATGGCAATCAGTTACTCATTGGCAAAAAAAATAATGCACCAAGAAAGAGTGGTTCGGGCAGAGACAGGGGTGTGTAGTGAAGGTGCAATCTGTGTCTGGATGGTGGATAAGAAACTATGGGAGATGCTCATGCTTGTTGGCGGCTACTGGTGGTTTGTCTGGGTCATCCGGAGATAATTAGATGTTTGTGCGTGCCCTCATGGAACCATTGCTCCCAACACCTCCTAACAGCGCCCCCCCCCCCACCCCCCACCCCCAACCCCAAGTTCTATTTTGGTGTCGTCCGTCCATAAATCATTCTTTCAATAGCCTTATGGCTTGTCCATGTGATCTTTAGCAAACTACAGATGAGCAGCAATGTTCTTTTTGGAGAGCAGTGGCTTTCTCCTTGCAACCCTGTCATGCACACCATTGTTGGTCAGTGTTCTTCTGATGGTGGATTCATAAACATTAACATTAGCCAATGTGAGGAAGGCCTTCAGTTGCTTAGAAGTTACCCTGGGGTCCTTTGTGACCTCGCCAACTATTGCAGGCCTTGCTCTTGGAGTGATCTTTGTTGGTCGACCACTCCTGGGGAGGGAAACAATGGTCTTGAATTTCCTCCATTTGTACACAATCTGTCTGACTGTGGATTGGTGGAGTCCAAACTCTTTAGAGATGGTTTTGTAATTTTTTCCAGCCTGATGAGCATCAACAACTATTTTTCTGAGGTCCTCGGAAATCTCCTTTGTTTGTTCCATGATACACATCCACATGTGTTGTGAAGAGCAGACTTTGATAGATCCCTGTTCTTTAAATAAAACACGGTGCCCACTGACACCTGATTGTCATCCCATTGATTGAAAACACCCGACTCTAATTTCACTTTCAAATTAATTGCTATTCATAGAGGTTCACATACATTTTCCACTCATGTAATATTGGATCATTTTCCTCAATCAATAAATGACCAAGTATAATATTTTAGAACTGGGTTCTCTATATCTAATTTTAGGACTTGTGTGAAAATCTGATTATGTTTTAGGTCATATTTATGCAGAAATATAGAAAATTCTGAAGGGTTCACAAACTTTCAAGAACCACTTTATCTGCCAGAGACATAACTGCATGCTGAGTTTTGCAGCAATCCAACATTTCTATCTGGGTGTGTTATTTATTTATTTATTTATTTTTGGTGGTGGTGCATTAATGTGTGTTGTGCTGGTATGAGTGAATCAGACACAGCAGAGATCGCCAAGTAGTAACACCTAATGTATTTAGCACTGCTACTACCTCTCCAAATGTCACTGCAGAGTGCACCCACTATGTCTTGCACATGCTGCCATAGCAACGGCTGTAAAAGTGCTCTAGGACTTTAGAGTGCATTTCCAGGCCACGGTGATGCATTTACGTCAAGCATGGACTGTGGAGCCCCTACAGCAAAAAGACCATCATGGTCTGTCTGGTCATGTCTCTACCAGTTGTGTACCTCCATATTTGGAATATTTGGGATCTTGGTCCATTCTGGTTCTCCCTGGATCACTGAACTCCGTGATTAGATCCCATGACTTCTCATACCGCTGCTACACAGATGATAGTCAGTTTTACTTTTATTTCCTTCCATCCACCTCCCATGTTCAAAACGGGTATCTGACTGCCTTTGCGATATCTATTCCTAGATGGCAAATACCATCTGAAAATCTGGACAAGACTGAATTGATGTACCTCCCAGCAGAGACCTCATCAACAATGGATCTCTCAATCAACACAGACGGTGTCACTGCCCACCCAGCCCACACGGCAAAGACTCTTGGTGTGATTTTGGACAACAACCTAATTTTTCCTAACCACATCACATCAACATTGAGACCTTGCAGAGTTTTTCTGCAACATCAGAAGAATATGTCCTTTCTGACCAGAGAAGCTGCTCAGATCCTCATACTGTCTGTTGTCTTTTCCAGACCTGATTACAGCAATATTTTTTTGCTGGTCTGCCTTCATTCCACACTGCTTTCCTACAGAATATTTAAAATGCTGCTGCCCATCTGGTTCACAACCTATCAAAGATTTCTCAAGTCACTTCTTTACTAAAGTCACCCCAATGTCATCGGTTGCAGCGAGGATCACATTTAAAACTCTTGTTCTGGCTTTTCAGGTCTCAAAAGCTACTGCTCCATGTTATTTGCATTCTTCGGTTCAGAACTACACACCTGCCTACCAACTTAGGTTTTCAGCTTCTGGATGTTTGGTACAATTATCCTTCTCTGAGGTCAAGCCATGCCCACAAGGCCAGATCTTGATGTTTCAGTGTCTTGGTTCCTGATTGGTGGAAAGAGCTTGTCACACACGTTAAAATGGCTCTGTTTCTCATTACTCAGGACAAAACATTTACATTCACAGCATTTAGCAGACACTATCCAGAGAGAAGTATAACTCTTACAATCCAAGCAATTGTGGGTTAAGGGTCTTGCTCAAGGACCCAACAGTGGCAGCTTGGCAGAGGTGGGATTTGAACCCTGGACCTTCTGGTCCAGAGTAGAGTACCTTAACCACTAGGCTACCACAGTACTCTTAAAAACCTCTTCATACATTTGCTCTTTTGTTGTTCAGGCACTGTATATGTGTTTTAGTCAACCTATTCCCAAGCACTTAGTGTTTGCTATTATGTGACCTCAACTTCAAACTGAGACCTTGCTTGTTAGTCTCTGAGTAGCATTAGTTTCTATTCTGACTGGCAATGAATACTTGATCATCAAGTAATTTATCTGTTTGCAGGTTTTGTACGTCATTCTGGATAAGGGAGTCTGCCAAATAACTACTTGTAAATGTAAGTGTTCAGCAGTATATCACTTTTGAAAGCAAATTATCACAAAATTTATAAACCTTTATTGTTGGGGTGCCGAATTTAAGCAATGTCACAATGTTACACTCATCTATGAAAAACATTAAAGCACATCTCATGGCACTGGTTTTTGCAAAGGAAACATTCTTTTTGAACTGGAATAACAGAGACCACTTCTCAATCACACAATGGATAAATTGGTTAACAGACCACCTATCACATGAACAAACATCTGCCGTGCACAATAACTGAACAATATAATTCAACACAAATTATTCATCTCTTTTAATCTCTCTGAAACTGCCCTTTTAATTCCTCAATAACAAACTGAATAATTAAACAATTCAATCACAAATAAATGATTGTGCACCACTTGCAATTGCAAGACTATGCAATTTGAATGTTATCTTTCTGTTTTAACCTTGTGCATGTCCTGTATATGTACATGTATGCATATGTCCTAAACTTGCTTTGTGCTTTGTGCAAAATCCAGCACTTCAACTACAAGAATAGATTGTTCACTTACCATCCAGAGCTTAACATCTGCTTTCGTAGCAAGTCAATCAATGTTATTTGATACTGTGGTATATTTTGGCGTATGGGTATCATGCAAACATGGATTTTCATCATGTGTTGATCTGATTTTTTGGGACTTTTTTCAAAAACAATACACGAAACTCAAACAATGAAGGTTCCTATTGGCTTTCATTAAAAAAAGGTCTTGCGCTGATGTGCATTCAGGGTATGCTGGGTTTTTTCATTTGTTTTCCTTCCAGTGTAGGTTTTTTTATCTACTGCACAATCCAACAGCTGGATGTCCTTTTCAGTGCCCTTGTAGGACCTGTCACTTCATAGCTGAACTGTTGTTGCTCCTCAAGATTTCACTGTGACAAACCAGCTACTGGAAACAGAAGTTCCTGAGGGTTTCAGGTAGCAACTGCGATAGACTTGCAATGTAACATTTTTGACACAGTGAATTCCAGAATATGCTCTGGACCCCCACACCCACAGCCCTGAGCTGGATAAGCTCACGTTCACTTTCTAGAACAGTTGATTTGTTCAAAAAATGATATCCTATTACAAATTCACGTTGAAAGTCACTGAGCTCCTCAGTTCAAACAGCCAGTGTCTATGGAGGTTGCATGCCAACAGTGGTGCTTGAAAGTTTGTGAACCCTTTAGAATTTTCTATATTTCTGCATAAATATGACCTAAAACATCATCAGATTTTCACACAAATCCTAAAAGTAGATAAAGAACTAAGTTAAACAAATAAGACAAAAATATTATACTTGATCATTTATTTGTTGAGGAAAATGATCCAATATTACATATCAGTGAGTTTGAATCTATCAACATTTGCTCTTCACAACATATTTTTGTGGAAGTAGAAAGGAGATTTCTGAGTACGCCAGAAAAAGAGTTGTTGATGCTAATCAGGCTGGAAAAGGTTACAAAACCATCTCTAAAGAGTTTGGACTCCACCAACCCACAATCAGACAGCTTGTGTACGATTGGAGGAAATTCAAGACCATTGTTACCCTCCCCAGGAGTGGTCGACTAACAAAGATCACTCCAAGAGCAAGGCGTGTAATAGTTGGTGAGGTCACAAAGGACCCCAGGGTAACTTCTAAGCAACTGAAGGCCTCTCTCACATTGGCTAATGTTAATGTTTATTAAGAAAGGAGAACACTGCATTCCAGCATAAGAACCTTATCCCATCTGTGAAACATGGTGGTGGTAGTATCATGGTTTGGGCCTGTTTTGCTGCACCTGGGACAGGACGGCTTGCCATCATTGATGGAGCACACAAGTCGTTCTACCAAAGAATGGTTAAAGAAGAATAATATTTTGGAATGTGAGGAAACCCACCAACATCCCAGAGGTGAAGCTGTTCTGTACAGAGGAATGGGATAAAATTCATCCAAGCCGGTGTGCAGGACTGTTCAACAGTTACAGGAAACATTTAGTTGCAGTTATTGCTGCACAGGGGGGTCACAAACTTACAAGCACAACTGTATATGCTTGGCTATATGATTCTGACTTAAAACAACTAATTGGAACGTGCCTATTTAGAAGCCACTAAATAGGAGACACACTTTTAGTTATGTAGTGCATTTCCAGTGCTACTTCAGACCATTATAAGGTAAAAAGGTAAAAAGTTGACAAAAATATAATTAATCTGTGAATGTTTCTGTATGAGGGTTGTGTGGAGATTATTTCTGTAAAGCGGCCAATTATGTGCACTGGTATAATAGATTTTTTTTCTTGTTCATATAAAATCTTAAACTTATTAAACTCGAGTATGCCTATGCCATGATAAAAGGTCTTGTTATTTTCACCTGCATGCCTGCTGAGGACCCAGGAGACTTCATTCAATCAAGAGCTATTGCTGCTCAGCTACTGAACAGGACTTCAGAAAGTAATAATAATTATCCAGATAAAAGACAGAAAGAGGAAGAGAGACAGAGAGGGCATTAAAAGATGAAGTGCATGCAGTACATTACTGTTCATAAATCAGAAAATGGACGTAATGGGAAAACAACAGCCATGGGTAAAGTTCCACTTATAAACAACAGAGCGTTTATATGCAATAAGGAATTATTGAAGAATTGTGTAAACAATATAAATAAATTAAATCATTATTTCTTGGACAATGTATTCTGACTAGACATCCTCACAGCATGCATCAAAAATAATAGAGGAAAAATATGATTTTACCTATTTTTTTAAATAAAGACTGAATATGTCAAACTGTTTACATGATATTCCAGTGCTGCTGTTAGTCACACAGGAAAGGTTTTCAGAGATGTTACAATTGGTGAGATATCCAAATGGATGCTTCATACACCGTACGCCTTAGCACTGAATATCTGGATCAGCTGGCTGGTTTAGAAAAGTAGGTAATATTAGCCTGCTAGTTGCCTAACTGTGTGTTCTGTATTTTGGGCCATCGGACATTATTTGACAGCTTATTTAACTAAAGCATTCTGCAGTCCTTTAGCTACTCTGACTACACAGCGCAGAGTTAAGAGTTAGCCAGCTAGCGTTAGTGAGACAGCTGAAAGCTTAATAGGAAAAAGACACTAACCATTTTAGGAACCTCAAGCAATTTGGATCTTCATACATACTTTTAATAATGTTAACATCAGTGTTGTTGTCAAGACTGCTAAAGCCGAGTCGGAGTTAAGTCCAAGACCAGGAGTGGCCAAGACCAGAGTAAGTTTTTTCATCATACAAAAATAAAAAGAAGAAAATGGAAAAAAAAATCCATTAGTTTATAATTCACCTTACAGATATAATATAATATAATATAATATAATATAATATAATATAATATAATATAATATAGTATAATATAATATAATATAATGTAATATAATATAATAACATATAATATAATTATTAATAAATACTATATTTCATCATAGATTTTGTAAAATATAACATTCAACTATATATAGCATAGTTATTATTCATTCTTATTGTATTTTAGCCATAAGCCTTTAGTCAAACTAAGGCAATGTAACTTTTGGAAGCAAATAATGATGATGATGATTCTGTTTCCTTAATTCTGTCAAAATTAATCAGAAGTCACAACATAAAGTCAATTGAATATAGCAAACAGCATCTATTTTATCTATTTTTATAATTAAATGTGAAAACATAACAATAATAACTCCAGATTTTGCGGACAGGGTAAATTAAAGCTAGCGGGAGAAAATGTATACTTGAAGTCTTAATGTCAGACTGTTCAAAATAGAACATATACATTGACTGGATACTGAACTAGCAATAACTTGTTTTTCCCTGTTAGCCAATTTATTCTGAAAGAATTGTTGATAATCAATAACTAATGTTACCTCCGACACCTCGCTGGATTCGGCTGGTCTCGACAACACTTTCCCAGTCCACCTTACTCGAAGACAGAGACAAGACCGAGTTTTGGATATTTTTTGTGCTGGTATCTTCATATTTAGTAAGGCTTTGCCTCTCTTCTTTGTTCCCCATGTCTACTACCCATTGAGTGTCTTCAGATCTCCCCTGCTTCTCATGCCAGGTGTTTGGATCACTAAGTTTGCTGAACAAGTGCCCCATTAGCCATTCTAAGTGCAGTCAGTTGCCACCGCCAAGAGACTGAGATGACTCATTTTATCAGATGTGCTTGGGAGGCTCATTTGGCCTGTCCATTCAACTGATTTGCCATTTTTAGTCTGGCTGAGGCGCTTAAGGGGTTTCTGGATGTTTCTTGTATCACCTGGGAAATTTTGGAAGGCCTCCATGTTCTTCCCTTTTGCTGGATGAAGGAAGCACATTTCCAGTGTGAAATGTATCTTCTTTCATTCCATATGCTTTTATATATCTGCATATTAAAGTGCAGAAACTCTGTTTTGTTATTTCATGTAAAAACAATGACAGTTTAGGGATACAAAATATTTGCGCAAGAACAATACCTATGGACTCCTGAGAATGGTTAGAGACAGGAGGAAGACATGGACATAACTAAAGTGTTTTTTCTTGGCCTTAAGCTGTGCAATCTCTCCATGCTACTCACTCAAAATGGATGATGTGCTTCACACAATTCCCTCCTCCTTTGAGCTGCAGGAGAAAGAATGTCTATTACTGTAATGCTGTGCTAACCCCAAGATGACTATGTCTGGACACAAGAGGGCCAAAGACTTCTTTTCGCTTTCCTTTTCCTGTCAAATAGCTGTTGCTTAATCCTCTCCTATGTGTTTCAGTGGCCCTACAGAGACTAACCGCTTCTGCTTTCCATGTGTCATGTCAATATTGTAAAATGCCCCAGGATCAAACCACAGACACATTAATCTGAGCAATGACAAACTACTTTTAACAGACAAGATGCAGCTTAATTGATGTGAACTGAAGATACACTACTGTGTTTATGATAATACCAGATTGAAATTGCTGCCACTTACCGGATGGAGAAAGTGCTGAATACTCAGTTATCCAACAACAGTTATCTCATTTTATTTCAACTATACATTAGTTCTGACCAGTAGTCATTAAGTTTAGCATTCTTAGGTCATTGTTTTAGGACATTAAACCACATTAAGCTTCGTTCTCATTAAGCATTAGACTCTCCCGGCTAATGTAGCAGTTGAACACTGTACACTGCTGAAGCTCAATATCATGCTGGTAGGGAAATTTGACGATCTTCTTCAGGCAGTCACAATGTAGACTTGTGATTCATCACTGAACATCACTTTCATCCAGTCATTTTTGGCCAATGTAACCTTGTTTTCTTCTGCTTAAGTGTTGTTGCTGTTTGGCAACAAACATTCAAGTAAGCATTTGAGATGGAGTAAGCACAAAATCCTCCTGTGTCACTAGATATTAAGCTACATCACTAAAAGTTGCCAGAACGAGAAAGTTGTCTAATTGTATTCCAACTATATATTAGTGCTGCCGAACAACCAAAATATTTAAGTGTGTTAATAGCACCATTATTTTTGTGTTAATCATGAATAACTGCAAGTGGACAACACTAACTTCATTTATATATTCAGAAATAATTCAATGAACACAAAAAACAAAATAGCGATTACCAATACAATACCTTTTTTATATTCATTTTACAAGTATTGTCACAAGTACCCTCCACTGCTGAAATGATTAACATGTGGTCCAAAGGGAACATATTAATATTTAACTAGGTTTAACTGGAAAGAAACAAGCTTAACGTAAAAATGACTAAAAATGACTACTTTGCATTTGAACCACACGTTCATCATTTCAGCAGTAGAGAGTACTTATGACCAGTACTAATTAAGAGAAGTTTAGTGTTCTTAGGTCATAGTTTTAAGACATTAAACCACATTATGCTTTGTTCAAATTAAGCATTAGACTCTCCTGGCTAATGCAGCATTTGGCCGAATCTGTTCAATACCCAACTCTTGTTGATGATCTGGAGACTCTCTGCCCATCTTTGCTTCTCAAAGACTCAGCCTTTTGTGGATACTGGTGTTGTACCAAATTATGATTATTATTAACTGTTGACACTACCTGTTTGAAATCACATCATTATTTCATTTTTTACCTCATTACTAGCCCTAAATTGCCCCAGTACCAACTTTTTTTAAATGTGTTGCTGGACGGAAATCCAGGAATTAATGGATATTAACAAATGAAATTAAGTTGATCAGACAAAACATGAAATACCTTGATTTAATACTGTCTGCAATGAAATTAAAGTCAAATTAAATGGAAGACACAATGGTGTTGTTTTTTTTTTTTTTGTTTGTTTTTTTATACTGTGTCAACTTTTTCTGATTTGGGGTTGTAGTACTTTGTTGGTCCTACTTTTTTTTGGTGGTTTGAATTCTTTGAGGCAAGAACTTCTCTAATAAAAAACAGTATTTTACATCAAGCTGGTTCCAATATTCTACATCACGCTGTTTCCAACTTCTCCAAATAGCAGTTGACAGATTGGATTTGCAGGTTGGAGCATTGTCATGGACCATTTTTTTTTAATTGCCACCATACATTTTCAATCATGTTGAGATCCAGACTGTTTGCTGGTCATGTCATTGAGCTGATATGCTTTTCCTGAAGAAAGGCTTGAGCACATTTTGCTCTGTGGCAAGATGCATTATCGTCCTGAAAAATGGCTTCATCATCATCAGCAAAGCAATTTTCTATCAATGAAATGAGAAAAGTGTCCAAAATTTCAGTGACTGACTGCTGATTGTAATTTCCGGTCCTTTATCTGGCACGCAACCCTATATCACAAACGAGTAGGGAAATTTGATTATTTTCTTCAGGAAATCATATTTATATGGTTTATTAAAACAACACTAGATATTAAGCTACTTCAGCAAAAATGTTGAAGTTTCCAGAATGAGGTTGTAATTTTCCCATAAGGAATAATGGAATTAAAGCACCCATTATCTGTATATTCGTTATCTGAGCCATTTCCAGGAAAAAGATGCATTCAGATAAAAGAGTTTAACTGTATAGTAGTGTATACTAGTATATGTAGCACGTCTTATGAATCCTGTATTCATAATGCAGTGTATTCTGGGGAAACCCACAGAGACATGAGGAGAACATGCAAACTCCACATAGGCAGCAGATAAGCTGGGACTCACATCCAGGTTTCTGGAGCTGAGGGAACCATTTGGTAAAGTTAGAACATTTACTTTTGGCCACAGTTTAGTATCATAAGGCATAGGACATAAGATCTAGTGCTTGGGGATTAGTTAGTGCCTTATGATTTTGTAAGAAACATAAGGTTGGCTTTCAGGTTGATACCATTTAGAAAGATTGTAAAAACTTAAAATAGTAAATAATTATCTCATTCCCACGCCTTAATAGTCTTGTTCCCACACATTAATAATCTTATTCTCTCAGCTCACTAACTTGTTTCTATTCATTAGGATCTCGTTCCCACACCTTAATATTACTGAGAAGGGATGTCATGTATAAAGGCTATTACAACTTGAGTTAAATTTGAGATCCAAAATTATATGTCTACACACCCCAACCTGTGACTTTACCTTGCTTTTCCTGGACAGGATGGCGGGGGCTATCCCTGGAGAACACTGCCACAGACAATGTTAATATTTAAATGCATTATAAAATTGTAACTAAATAACCATGATTAATCACTCCACAAGGAACACATTCATGGCTTCAAACGCCATAAACATTGCAATAAATGCAGCAACCAAGAAATGTTTATTTTTTATGGTAATGTAAGCTTGTATGACCTATCACTTTATGGCTGAGCTTTTGTTGATTCTTAGCTTTTCCAGGGTTAGTCTTTGGAGATTGAATGGCTGCATGATGTTATGAACCTGTTACACAATGGGTGAGGTTAAAATAGCCAAAAATTTAATTATTTTGGGTATACACATTAATTTGGACATGTAGTGTATGCACGGCTTTTCTGTGCAGATTGTGTGTCTACGCTTAATTCTATACTAATAATGTTGTCACGTGAATTTCAACTTATTATGATACTCTGAAAAATATTGAAATTTGATACCATTTCCGATACCAGTGTCAGATACTGTGCTTATTTCACTTTTGAAGCTTTTCTTTTTTTAGATAAACATATCCAAAATATACTATATTAATAACATAATATATACTATAATATTACATATTATTTTTAGCTGTTATTTCATTCATTTTATTATTTTAGACTACATCATGTTATTTTTAAATTCTAATAACAATAATAAGCTGTATATTGCCTTTGAGTGGAGCTGTATCCTTTCACTGTTATAAAAAACATGGAAAGCAGACTGACTGCCATTTTTTCTCAATGACAGTCAATTAAAAGAACTTAAAGATACATTATTTAGTTATTTTTTAATATTTCAAAGCCAATGAGCTCTGACCTGAAGTGAAAAAAAGCTAAAATATAATAAATATTAAGTGCTTCCCCTGGTGCTCTATAAAAAGGCACTCAGAGAATACTTTTGGATAGTGTACCTCTTGCTGAGAGGTTGTTGACTGCTAGACATGCCTTCATAAAAACATTTGCCCACAGCTGGGCTTGTAGATCCTCCACACTCATAGTTTGACTAAGCTGGTGTCACAACTGATCCCATAAATATTCAATTGCCAATAAATCTGGTGACCAGGCAGGCCAAGCAAGTGTTGCACTCTGGTGGAGCCATTCCAGGGAAACCCTTGATGTGTGTGACTAGATTAGACAGATGTGTAGCAATCTGAAATTTCTATCAGGGTAATTTTTTATGTCAATGAGTGTAAAAATAACCCATCAAAATATTGGTTGAGAAAAATGCAGATCCCCTGTTTATTTGTATTTATTTACATTCCGTTCTTGCCTGGACCAATATGGCGGATGCGCTGACATATCTCAGCAATGGGCTGGAATTGCCGGCT
The DNA here is from genome assembly GCA_025084515.1 of Ancistrus triradiatus. NCBI lineage: Eukaryota > Metazoa > Chordata > Actinopteri > Siluriformes > Loricariidae > Ancistrus > Ancistrus triradiatus. Next base: position 115,190 of record JAJAGP010001651.1, on the reverse strand, counting down.
TGTTCATATCCACTTACATTTACAGCATTTAGCAGACGCCCTTATCCACAGCGACTTACAATTGATACAGTCTTACAATCCAAGCAATTGTGGGTTAAGGGCCTTGCTCAAGGACTCAACAGTGGCAGCTGGGCAGAGGTGGGTTTTGAACCCTGGAGTTTTTGGTCCATAGTCCAGTACCTTAACCGCTAGGCCACCACAGTCCTATCCTTTGCCTTTCCTTTCCTTATCTGCTTTGATGCCAAAAAGCAGCACTCCTGCTGCTTTCTTTACTAACTAAGAAGTGCTGCGAACACTCTGATTTTGTTTTGGCCGTCATTTCAGCATAACAAGCCATTCTGTGAGCAACGGAAGCCTGGGTGAGTCAAACGAAAGCACATTGTGAAATGAATAGAATGGGAAATTGGGGGAATGTACAGTATTAGAAAGTTCAGTATCAATATCCATTGATGCATCAATATTTTTCACAAACTAGTTGCAATAATTCTGACAAAAATTCCCATACCAACTTGAAGGACTATCCATATGCACTGTGCCATGTGGTGTATTTAACTGGTGTATCCTGTTGTACATGAATTTTTTTTTTAAAGCTGGAACTAAGCCTACTGCTCCCACTCTCTGGCCAGTAAGTAAGCCACACTATTGCAGTCATTTGGTCTCTCAGTTGGAAGGTAAGGCTTGGTGCCAAACAGAAGGCCACAGGCACGCACACATTACCACATCACCGCATTTAAGTGTATGTATGATTATTACAAGTATTCTTGATTTAGGTGCAGCTGCAGAGACAGCTGGCCTGGCAAAGGAGATGTCTATCAGAAGCTGTGATTTTGGAACGTCGTACAAAAGCACAATCATATTTGGAAGTAAAGTCTATCCACATGTGTAAAGAAATACACGCCTGCTAAAAAAGCAACCACTCATTTTCTCTCTGTCTGCCCTCCCTCTTGTTTAAATATGCATGCGAACACATTCACACACCCCAATATTCGCCTCCTTCAAAATCCCTCGGTAATGCAAATGAGGTCCGAATGTTAATTTCCTCCAAGAGCGCAGGGGGTCCAGGAACTGGATGATGAGGGGAGAATACTTGCTGAAATGGTTCAAAGGTGGGAGCTCAGCTGCATACGGGATTGGAGAACGCACTGAAGGAGTACATTCCAAGCCCATGCCACCTGGCATATGCATAAACGCTACAAATACTCCTAGGGAGACTCAGCAAGATGTCAACTGTGTGGCCCTGCTGTTTGGGCATGTATACTGTAGGCATGCATGGTTTTCTGCATTTGTTTCTAAGGTTTATATATTAATAATTTGAAATGAATTTCCTAATTATGCTAGTTAGCACGAGTAGTGTGTAACATACTTAACTCTTTTAAATTAGTTACATTAGTTTTAGTTTTTACACAACGGAATGCATTAAGATGAACATCTACGTTTTCTTTGTTACATTAGCTTTTCGGTTCCACTTTTTTTCTGTGATCTCAAATAGCATTCTGTTTTGTGAGAAAATACAGATGCACTATATGGTCAAAAGTATGTAGACACCCCCATCTAATTAGGGGTCACTGTTATTCCAGTCGGGCAGCATGGTGGTGCAGCGGTTACCTCACAGATGTCTCCATCATCCCCAGTTCAATTCTGATCGCAGACTCCATCTGTGTGGAGTTTACATTTTGCATGTGTGGAGCTTCAAGTGGATCTGTGGCATGTCAAGGCTTGTTCCTGCCTTGTGCCCTGTTCCACTGGCCAGGGCAATGCTGGTTAAGATTAAGCAGATAAGAAAACAAATGAATGAATGTTATTTCAGCCACACTCTCTACAGGTTTAACAAGAAGCATACTGGCATGAAATCTGCTTAGACATACACTAGCAGTACATTGGATTGTACTTAACACCACACAGTGACTGTTAATATGGCACATCTCAGTTTTTTATCCACATCAGCTGCCCCATCTTGCAGATTTCCTCTGCACAACATCAGAAGAATATATCATTTTCTGACCAGAGAAGCTACTCAGATCCTCTTAAGTCTCTCATCATTCCCAGGCTTGATTACTACAATGTTTTACTTGCTCATCTATGATCATGTTCCATTGCTTCATTACAGAGCATTCAAAATGCTGCTGTCCATTTGGTTCACAACCTACCAAGGTTTTCTTGTGTAACTCCTTTATTTAGGATAATCTACTGGCTTCCTGTTGCAGTCAAGATCAAATTCAAAAATCATGTTGTCACACCTTGCTTTCAGGTGAGGGTTGATATACCCCAATGAGGTTATGGGTTGTAAGAAAAAATGATGGCAAACCACAATAGCACATTCAGTGCAAGGGTGTTTATTTAGTGAACACATGGAAAGGGTGGAAAAATATCTTCTTAAAATAATAACTATTTACATAATATGTGTATAATATGAGGAAGCAACGTTTTCCTCAAAGACAGACTGTTGGCACTAGAAACCAATCATACCTGTTAAGGCTCGCCCTAGGTCCACGTTGCCTTTTGTTCGTTTGTTTATTTTCCGATGCTCCCTTACTTTCCGCTTTGTTTACGTTCTGCGAGTGCACCGTGCTTGTGTGTTTGTGCTTGCTTTCACAGATCGATTGGCTCCCGTTCTCCACTCCCCCAGGTTCACAAGGGATCCTCCTCCCCCTCTGAGCACCCTGACTGGGCCACTGACCTGACTGGCCCGCTGGCGGCTTCCACCACCATGACCGGCCCAGTGTGATCTTTGGGCTCGGAGCCATCCGGAGCCATTCTCTGGGGACTTGTGTAAGTGCCGGGGGTTCCTGCTGCATTGCAACCTGGTCTTCTAGCAGTGTTCCTCGGCTTTTGTCTCCGATGCTTCTAAGGTCTCATACGTCATTGACCTCCTTTGGGGTAAAGCCTTGATGTGGGCTGAGGCTTGAGGTCTTGAGGACCTCTTGTTTGCTGACTTTGGTCATCGGTTCAGGGCGGTTTTTGACCGACCTAGCCATGGCGAAGTGGCATCAAGTCGCCTCATCGGCCTTCAACAAGGCATTATGATTGGGTCTGTCCGACTGCCTCAAGGATGAGCTTGTGGTCCGTGATGAGCCCGAGAACCTTCAAGCCAAGGTAGACCTAGCCCTTCGCCATTCAATACACTCGTAGGTTGGAGAGGGTCTCGTGTCCGGTCCAAGTGGTTTGCACCAGGTCCACTGCGCTGGGGGCCCCCCTTCTGCTGCCCCAGGCTCCCAACGACATAGAAAACACCAAGCCGATGCAGGCCATAACATCACCTCTTGTTCGCTCCACCCAAAAGGGGAAGTTTGCTAGTGAGTCTGGGGGTCCTGACAACCCCTAACACCAATCCCCCACAACCGGACCGAGCCTTTCTCACGCTGCCCGCCTCCCAGTACCCTCTTCCACTGCTCTTGTCAGTGTTCAACCTCCTCCAGAGGACCTCCATGTTCACAAAATTGGACCTGCGGAACGCCTACCATCTGGTCCGCATAAGTGAGGGGGACGAATGGAAGACTGCCTTCAATACACCTTTAGGGCACTTTGAGTATCTGGTTATGCCCTTTGGCCTCACCAATGCCCTGGTAGTCTTCCAAGCACTGGTCAACATTGTGCTTTGGGACTTTCTTAACCAATTCGTGTTCGTGTACCTGGATAACATCCTCACCTTCTCACCGTCCAGGGAGGAACACACCAAGCATGTCCAACTGGTGCTCGCCCATCTCCTGGAAAATCAACTTTTTATTAAGGCTGAGAAGTGCAAATTCCAGATGGAGACCGTAACGTTCCTGGGATTCGTTACATAAAGGGGGAGAATCAAGGCAGACCCCACGAAAATCCGTGCCATCTCAGAGTAGCCCGAACCCTCAGGGCGAAAAGAACTCCAACGTTTTTTGGGATTCACTAATTTCTACTACTGATTCAACCGGCACTATAGCAAGGTGGCAGCCCCCCTCACCCAGCTCACCTCCACCAAGTCCCAGTTCAAGTGGACACCCAAGGCCGACCGGGCCTTCAAGCGGCTCAAGAGGTTGTTCACCTTGGCACCCATCCTGGCGCAGCCGGATCCCAGCCCGCAATTCATCGTGGAGATTTTCGCATCAGACTCTGGCATGGGGGCCATCGTGTCCCAGCACTTAGCCCAAGACAACCAACTGCACCCCTGCGCCTTCTTCTCCAGAATTGCACTCCTGCTGAGTGCAATTATGATGTAGGCAACCGCGAGCTGTTGGTAGTTAAGCTGGCCCTCGAGAAATGGAGGCACTGGCTGGAGGGCTCGGAACAGCCCTACATTGTCTGGACCGACAACCGTAACCTGTTCTACATCCAGGCCGCCAAGCGGCTCAATTCCTGGCAGGCAAGGTTGGCTCTCTTCTTTGGTCACTTCAATTTTACGCTGACAAACCGTACAGGGGCTCGTAAAATCAAGCCTGATGACCTCTCACACCAGTTTGCCCCGGACGGCCCCAAGGACCCCGTCGACACCATTCTGCCAGCAGACCGCCTCATTGCCCACCTCACCTGGGAAGTCCAGCAGGCCATCAGGGAGGCGCACGGGATGGATCATGACCCTGGGGGTGGACTACCCGGCTGCCTCTATGTGCTCGCCTCGGCTTGGACCGGGGACCCCAGTTTGTATCCCAAGTCTGTAGAGCATTCTGCAAGGCCCTCAGGGCCAAGGTCAGTCTGACATCTGGATTCCACTTGCAGTCCAACGGGAAAGCCAAATCGAGTGGGCCAACCAGGAAATAGAGGCCACTCTGAGGTGCCTGTCTGTTTGGGATACCTTCCGCCAACTTCCCCAACCTGGAGACCGAAGTGGTGCTCCCCTCCGTCGAACACCACCACCACCACTGCCACAGGACCTTGAAGGCCATCAGGACGGCCATCATCAAGGCCTCTTTTGTCCCCAGCCAACACGTCTGGCTCTCGGCTTGCAATATTCCGCTCCATGTCAAGTCCAAGAAGTTGGCACTCTGGTTCATCGGGCCTTTTCTGATCGAGAAGGTAATTAATCTGTCGTGTGTTTGGTTAAAATGTCCCAATAGTATGAGTATTCACTCCTGTTTCCATGTTTCCCAAATCAAGCCCATTTCTTCCTCGGGCCTTAGCCCTCCGACCGACCCCTGCCTCCCGTCCAGGTCATCAAAGGCAACCAGGTGTTCATGGTTCGCCGTCTCCTGGATGTTGTTGTTGCCCACACTAGCTTAGCCTAGCCTAGCTGTAGCATTGTGCTACTCCCAGTGTGCATAGGGCGTTATCCTAGCCTTTAGCTCTGGTGCTTTGTACTGCTCATTTCGGCTCTCACACCATGTTATTTTCACTCGGTACTCATCGCCAGTCTTTCTTCCTCCTAGCCCTGGTTTCCACCGATCGCCATCAGCCTGCACCCAGGGTTCCCACCCCACCGCCCCGCTCGCCTGGTCTCCTTCAGAAGCAAGCCTCGCACAGTCACCGCATCTCCGCTTTGTGTTTCACTTTCTCTGCACTCTACTTTGGTGTTAATAAATCCATTGTTATCTGCACATCGTTGTTCTGTCAGTCTGTCTGTTGGTTGCGTTAGGGTTCCGCCACAAAGTTCTTGTGGGATCCTAGCTCCCGCTTAACAATACCTCCTCCAGCAAAATGGAAAATGAACCCTTAAATATTCTCTGCTTGCCTACCCTAACTAGCATCTACCAGTCCTTCACCTCTGCAGGGGGAGACTATTTTTACTAGAAACAGTGTTTCAGAAAATAAACACTGAAATATAGCCAGAATAATAATAATAATAAAAATATTCATCAAATAGGCTCTGCTGGCCTACCCTAACCAGCATCTACCAATCCTTTCCCTCTGCAGGGGGAGACTATCTTACTAGAAACAATATTTCAGAAAATAAATACCAAAATTCAGCCAGAAAAAAAACAAAAAGACTCTTTTCAAAATGGACACTTCAGTCATAAGCTAAAACACGCAAGATGATCCAGATCATATTAAATAAAATAATAGTTGAATATCTGATTCCCCTTTCAAATGGACCTCTCCATTTTGGCCTACTGAGCATGACTGCCTTTGCCCAGGCATTATTTAAGGGCAGCTAATGCTCAATTCAGGCCCTTTCCCAGACAAGGATGGTGACATGAAGCCCATGTAAGTATTTTAACTACTTAGTTTGTTCTGTCACACATGTCCTAGATTTTTAGGCTTTATAAGGGCCTTCTCCATGTTATTTATCAGTCTTTGATTCAGAACTACACACCTACATGAAAACTCAGGTCTTAGCTTCAGAGTGCCTGGTACATCCTTCTCTAAATTCGAGCCATACCTACAAGGACATATCTCGGTGCTTCAGTGTCCTGGTTTCTCATTGATGGAATAAGCCTACACCAGTCAGAACTCTTGTTTTCTGACTACCCTCCATTTCTATGTCACTTACCTACAGCTTCTCTACCACCACCCTCCCAGTTTAAAGTACAAAACAGATGAAGTACTGCATCACAGCTAATGTTACACTGCACCATTAATGCCAGAGTTTTGTAAATTGTGTTCTAATGATGATCTAAGTGCTTTTCTACACCGGCCCAAAAAAGCAAGTCTGTCACGCAGTGAAAAAATACAAGCACTTTAGACAGAGTGCAGTTATATTTCTCCCTATTGCCTTCAAATGGTAGTGTGCCACCATTCCACCTCCCTAAATGCGCATGCGCACACACACACACACACACACACACAGAGTTATGCTGCCACTTGAACATTTCTTCCAGAACCAGATCTGTTTGGGCTAAGGGTTTGCTTCATGTAGATCATTGCGATAAACCAATAATACATATTTGTAATGGATAAAAGAATGTGAGTTTGAAGGTGAAAACAGTGTTATGTGTTTTCAATCAGTGGGACTGACAATCAGGTGTGAGTGGGCACCCTAATGTATTTTAAAAAGAGCTTTTCAGTATAGCAAATAGCTGATCTGTCATTCAACACAATACAGAGTTACATTCACAAATGCCACTTAAAACTTTAGTGTGCAAAAAGAAACCTAATGTTAACCATGTCCATGAGTAGCATTGACTTCTCTAGGCTCTGAGGCATCTGGGATGGTATCCAGATCATATGTAGCTAAACCAGGGTCTGTCATGGTATGGGGCTGTGTTGGTGCCCTTGGCAAAGGTTATATACACTTCTGTGATGGCAGCATTAATACTGAAAAACACAAAGATTTTAAAGCAGCATATGCTGCCTTCAAGATGTCATCTTTCCAGGGACATCCTTTCATTTTTCAACAAGACAATGCAAAACCACATGCTGCACACATTACAAAGTCATGACTGTGGAAGAAAAGGGTACGGGTACTGGACTGGCCTGCCTACATTCCTGACCTGTCTCCAACAGAGAATGTGTGGAGAGTTTTGAAATGAGACAATGACATTGAGACTGTACCGTAATAGCTGGATTACAGTTCTTCAACTCTCTATACCCTCTGTTTGAACGGTTGTCGAGCCATAAAACATTACGACACCTTGGAATGCAAAGAAGGCCCAACATCTGGACAAGGCTCTGCACCGATTAATGGCCAGATAAACAACCCCAACCTCTTCTCGAACCCACCAAGTGATGGCCCATCAATACCAGACTCTTGCTCAAACCAACAGAATTGGAGGTCTTTTGAAACAGACCTACAACCTTCAACATCTCGGCAATCATAAACTAAGTCCATGCGTCAACCTTAAAAGGGGGTTTCGACGTTCCAACCAAAAGTTTCCTCAATTTCTCTCTGACTGTTGCAAGATTAACGACCCTTTTTCTCAGTCGGCCTGGCACCAGAAGGACAGCCCTGGATTTATGACACCAAGACACTATCGTCTTCCTTCTAAGAGACAAACTTTAATAATAGTATTAACTTGTTGGGAACAGATTATCTTTGCCTGAATCATTCAATTAAGAAAATACATGAAATTTGCTTCATAATAAGTCTAAACACACCCATATGTATTTAGCTAGTTCATACAAAGAGTTTGATCAGGGATATTTTTCATATCCACATATATAATCGTATGTATATGCATGTTAGATTTGTCATGTATATTCATATGTATTTGGTTAATGTTTTAGTATAATGATCATTTTTATATGGAAAATGGTCCAGTTGTGCTATACTAACGGTCATGATTAGAAATAACAGCTGTTTTATCTATACGTATCGATCGCTCGGGTAATACTTGTTCATACTTATAAAGGACAGAAATGAAGTTGTTATTTAGAATGTACTGTTTCCTACATCTTGTATCAATCGTATTATTATTTGTTTAAGGAATAGCAAATGTATGTGCTGTAGTTAGAATGATTTAACGATGTTCTAGGTTATCATTTCAAGGTGCCTTTGATATAATCGAACCTTACAACGAAGCTCTGCAACTAAACTTGTAACTTTGAGGATTTTTGGTTATTATGTGATACTTTTAATCACCTTAGATATGTAGGAATATATTTAATCCAAGTTAGAACGTCTGTAGCTCATATGGTGAAATAAGACACAACCATGATAGGAGGGATTTACTGATGAGTCGGCTTTTCATTGGCTAAGTCAGGGCAACTCTTTGTGCCCCCGCCTCCGGCCGCCCTCGATCCGGAACATACAAAGGAACACGCGCCAACCGCGTGGTAAGATTAGCTTCAAGTCTTGTGTGTTTTCGTTCTCTTTGTTCGTCTAAGTATTTTATTTTTCGTGTCTTTTAAAGTTGCAGCTTTGTCAGTCTTTTGTTATTCGTTTTGTTCAAGTTTTTGCATTTTATACTTAAGTTTTTCGTGTCCAGCAGTCTGAATAGTTCGGTATCGCCGAATTAGAAGATAGTTAAAAGACCAACCAGCCAAGATCTACTTCACGCTCTACCATTCTCGTACAATACAAGTTTTCCAAGTTTTTGTTGAAGCTCGTGGTGCTAGAACGCGTTTGACTCCACCTTTATCTGTGGCCAAGATAGAATCCGAGTCGCACGCCCGCAAGTTGAGATCAGAGGCCCCGACCACCAGCAGGCTGGGAAGAAAGCCAAACCGAAGCGAGTCCCGCGACACATCCGTGGCTCCAAGGGCCGCATGCCGACACGAGCCGAAGGCTAGTAGCCGATATCATCCAGGAGTCCACCGAACAGTCGTCGTCGAATCTGAAGATAGACCTCTGCCATTCTCCCGTGTGAATTCTGACGACAGGCTGAAACCCGGTTTCGTTCCATCTCCTTCGCGTGAGCCCCTGCAAAGAAACAGGCAAGTACCGCTGGTGTGGCTTATCTGGGTCCCTGATTCTCGAACCTTGCGTTTTATCTTAAACCATGCTTCAACGTAGACTCATCCACGTCTAAGTAGCTTCTATCATACTATATACATGTTCACCATCATTTTATGATTTTAATTACTGTGATATATGTATGTTTGCCATCATTTCTTGATTTTAATACTGTGATACAGATGTTATTACATCAGATAGTCTGTTGGTAATGCCTTGTTTGTAGTTAATAAACCTGTTAGAACCTTTTGAATTTACTGCCTGGTGTGAGAGTTTCATTCATACAAAGGTCGAGAAACATAACTTTGAATTCACTATTCAGACCTAGACTGATCAATTTCGCTGCCCCCTTTTCAACTGGTTTCCGGATCCACCAGCCCACAAACGATCCGGTGGTGCCCCGTTTATTCATTAAAAATTAATAAATTTAAAGTGTAGTCTTAGGTTTGCTACAAGACAATGACTTAAGACATGTTTGCAGGAAGGATGGAACAAAACACCAAAAACTCTTCATCGCTATTTAAGTGATATAAGTAGGGATGGCAACATTACAAAGTGGTAAATCCTTTACCGTCCCAACATTTTTGGACTGTGGTGCAGGCCTGAAACATAGGAAAGGATATATATCAGCATATGAAATGAAGTCGTTCAGACAACATGAAATATTTTGAGTTCATACTGTCTGCAGCGAAGTAAAAGTTAAAGTGAATCTAAGAAACACTGCGTTTTTATTTGCATTTTCCATGCTGCCCCAACTTCTGCTGCTTTGTGGTTGTTCCATTCCAGAGTCGTACTTCTACCATACTTGAGTCATTTTGTCAGAAAATAGTTTTACTTTCAGTCAAGCATGACTATCTGGTACTTCATATTAAATGAATGTTACCTGTTGAGTGTTTATAAATCCTTAGTTTTGTCTGTAGTCTTGATAACCATTGTAATGAGATACACACCTACCTTAAAAGCCATAAAGCAAATTCTAAGCTAGTGTACAGACACAACTGCTGAATAGTCTTCTTTAGCTAATCCAAACACAGCAAGACCAATATGACTTAAAGAGCAGCTGCTAGTTATCCATGATTCATAAAGATGCTCAGAGAGCTGCTTACTGTTGTGTGAAATTTGGCATTAAGTATGTTTGGTATTTTTCCTATTCTGCAAACTCAAGGGCAAAGAATAAGCAATTTGTAAGTTTTGCTCTTTTGGATGCAGAGTGAGGCAGAAATCAGCAATATCATAACACTATCTGAGCTTATCTGAATAACCAATAATCCAGTGACAGCATACAAATCAGTCCAGACAGGCAGTCCATGGCTAGTCTGGGGGTAGGAAAGGACATAAGAATCAATTTAAATTAGAGCAAGGTGGATTTCAGTATGCTAATTTAAATGAGCATGCACAGAATATCTTTTCAAAGGTGGCACTAGGGTTTTATGGACAATCGCAAGTAAAAAAAAAAAAAAAACATCATAAATATGCGGGCGGCACGGTGGTTCAGTGTGTAGCCCTGTCGCCTCACAATGAGAAGGTCCTGAGTTCAGTCCCAGGTGAATCAGGCTGGGTCCTTTGTGTTTAGAGTCTACATGTCCTACCTGTCTCTGCGTGGGTTTACTCTGGGTACTCCAGGTTCCACAGTCCAGGTTAGGTTAATTAATTTCTCTAAAGTGCCCTGAGTGTGTGTGTGCGTGCGAGTCCTATGATGGCCTGGGGTTGTTCCTGCCTTGTGCCTTATACTGCCAGCTAGGCACAGGATCTCCCATGACCCTGTAAAGGATTAAGCTGATAAAGTGAATGAATGAATACTAATAAATATGCAATTCAGTCACACAGTAGGATTTGAAGAAATGGTAAAGTCATTAGATCTATTCTCTAGGCTGGCTGAGATGCCCTATGACCACCATGGGCATTGGTGGCATTCACAGAGAAGTCCTGTGGCCTAGCGGTTAAGGTATTGGACTATGGACCAGGCTTCAAATCCCACCTCTGCCAAGTTGCCACTATTGCGTTCTAGACCCACAGTTGCTAGGATTGAATGACTATCAGTTGTAAGTGGCTCTGGATAAGGGTGTCTGCTAAATGACAAATGTAATGTAAATCTAATTCCCCAAGACCTTCTACAGGCTCACTGAACTTGCCAACCTGTGTGCACTGTCTCCATCTATATTTATCTTCCTCACACAACCACACGCTCTCACACACACAACTTTGTCTTTCTATTAGTGTGAGGATTTTCCACTAACATATTACTGTAGCTAATATTAATCATTTTTAACTTGCATATAACTCTAATCTTATCCTCAGTAACCTATAACAAATCATTTGGCTCTTTTGTTTTTTTTAAAGAAAATAGCAGGTTTAGTTTAAATAAGGGCACTTTTCCTTGTGGGGCTCAGCAAAATGTTCCTAGAAGGTATAAGAAGTCAGATCTTTCTGTCATTGTGGGAACAACTAGTTCTCACAATGATATACAAATTTGAACGCCCTCACCCCCCTCTTCTCCAAATACACACACACACACACGCACACGCGCACACACACACACACACACACACACACACACACAAAGATTCTGGTTCATTTGCAGATGCAAATACCGAACCCCAGGTCTCTCTTTGATCTCCTTCAATAGAGATGAGTATGTCTCTGTGGTGGTATAAATGGGATGTTTTTAAGAGAAATAATTTGTTTTTGAAAGCTAACGTCTGTGCTGGCAGCTGTGTGCGTGTGAATGCAGTGTTGGCTTGGCGTTCCATGGCAATCAACAAAGTTTTTAATGCAAAAATATGCAAAACAGGAACACCTCTCAAATCCTTTATGATCAAAGCCAGTGGCCGCTAATGGTCTGTGTGCAGTGTGCGCTGCGTGGTGTTGTGTGTGTGTGTGTGTGTGTGTGTGTCTGTACACTTCACACTCTCTATTTATATCAGCCAAGCAAAATGAGCACGGTTGGTTACAAATGACAAACAATTTAAAAACTTTTAACTTTGTGTTGTAATAGGTTTTTGATTATGTACAGAATAAATCATGTTTTGTGTATTAACTAGGATTAGGTTTAAATGTGCTCACTTTACACAATGTCACGAACACTTGATTTTAAACATTGACAAAATCTGCTTATCTTCATACACATTGGCCCTTTATGAACATATTTCACACATTAAACAGTTGAGCAATTATAATGGTTGATTATTGCATGCATAGTGTTTCATTCTCTTCAAGTACTACAAAGTTTCTAGCTATAGGTTGTGTGTGTTTAAAAAAAAATAATAATGCAAGTTTGATATCACCCACCCAGGTTTGCTCAAATTACTATTCAGGAAAATGTGTGAAATATAAGGCAGCATAATTGCAAGTAAACTTACTAAAAGCATTATTGTCAAGTTGTTTGGCAAATGAACTTGCATAAAGAAATGTAATATTCAAGTGATAATCTGATGCTCAATTTATAACTTATGCATGTCCAAAATGCTAATGTTTCATCTTGCTGTCACCAGCAGATCCCATTCCACACCCTTATTTGCTCTGCTCTTTTTTTATTTTAATGTTCACTATTTGTCAGTTAACAATTTAACCCTGCCTTTGTCATAACAGCAAATAGGCAAGTCTAATGTACTAGTGTAGCTGGGGAGGTTGTTCGTGTATTTTATGTAATCATGTTGATTAAAACACATTACACAAGTAGATTGCATGTGCCGGTTTAGTCCTCTAGTGCTTATCCTCAAAACACAGCGTGCAGGTGTAAGCATGCCCTAGATGGGACACCAATCCAGAGGATAGACGTAGCATTTGCAGAACCATGGTCTGAGCCTCCAGCAGGGCTGTAATGTAAGTACAGTGTATACACACACTATTGTCTTATATTCTTTAGTTTGATTTTCTCCATTTTATACCCAAGTGTATTATCTTTCATCATATCTCACTATCATTTTAGTTTTTATATGTAGCTTCTGTTTATTTAAACTATTACTATAAAGGTATGAATTCGGTAACTTGGGTTAATTCTTATGTGCTGTATGTCATTCAGGCTGCCCAAGGACGTTGGGTCGATATTTAGTCTTGGTCCTCCCGAGGATTATTCCTTATAAAATTTAGGGAGATTTTCCTTGCCACTGTCATCCCAGGCTTGGTCAATTAATTAAAAACCGACACGACATGCGTGCAGTGGTCCATGAACAACATAACAGCTCAGATGGGTTTTTCAGATCCTGTGAGAGTAATCAACCATATCTATGGAAACAAGACCCCCCACCCCACAGAAAATGTACTATACTGTAAATTTCTTTAAATTTTAAAAGTTGAACAAAACCAATTTCCAGAAATTTTGGAGAGAGTCAGGATCAGAGAGCAAACTCAAATAACTGCAATTTAGAAACAAGCCCCAAAATCTATAATGCACATCTACCAATATTTGTAAGTGACTTTATAGAAAAATAAGCCTGAAGTTGCTTAGTCCTTTGTTGAAAAATGCTAAGAACACACAAAAAGCAGAGAACAATTATTCAAACATTTAAGATCTTCAAGATCTTAAAATTTATTTCAAGGACTCATGAAGCTGAAGGGAGGTGAACAATATGAAGCGATGAAGATTGTAGTGGTAGCAAGAAATTAAAACTACTCTCACCTCTGCTGTATACACATCTGGCTTGCCACATTTTTTTGCACATTAAACTCTCAATTGTAGAGCAAAAAACACATCTAAGCCTCATCACCATACAATCAGGATGGCAAATGCTGTCGTCATTTTAATCTATCCACCGAAGGTATATACAACAAATCAGATTTAACTGTTGGTCCAGCAGCACTGAGAACAGGTGACTCCCCGCATGGGGTTCTGATTAGTATTCAGATAATTGTGGCGTTCTCACTCTGACCGTGTTATCCTCATCCTTTCTTATTATATTACATGTGTTTATGTACTTTGCAATTGTTTTTGCTAACATGCACTTCTTAAAATTTGACTTCAGCTATAAACTGCCATAATGAATAAATATCTCTTGGGAGAGATTATCAGATGATGATGTTAGAAAATCATGATTACATCTGCAATGTTATTTGCATTTTGAGAGCGCTACCCAAGCAGCCGTAGTGGTTCACTGGAGTGCAGTATACAGAAAGGTGAGTGTGTGCTTGTGTGGGGATTTGTGCTGAAACGTATTCCATGAGCCCTACCCCCATGAGACCTGCCTAAATGGCATATGCTTGTTTTACTGCTCCACGACTCCCTGGTGATTTGTAAAAATGTCAGAGGTGGTGTCGAAGAAGAGAAAACGTTGCCACGTTAGAGTACTCTTACGAGTGGGCTGAGCGTCGGGAAAGGAGAGATTAAAGATCGCAGTTGTCGCTAAAGTTTGCACGCCGGTTATTGCCTGTTGTGTTTATTTTGCCAGAGGGTAGCAGTGCAACTTCATAGGACACCTGGAGTTCATAGAAGTCTTGTGAAACAAAGTGATCGTGTGTTTGTTTCTAGGAAATGTTTCATCTGGCTCAGGTTCTCAATCCTTTGTAAATCTAAAGAAATCCGACAAGCAGCTCAATTGTCTAAGTAAACGCTGAATTGTGCCGTGGAGGCAAAATACAACACTTGCAACAAAAAAGTGTGTATGAGGCTAAACAGAAGTCTTGTTCTGTGGCAGGAATAATTCCGTTCATGCAGCGAGGCAGATAAATGTGGAACGGTACATTGTAGAGATTATAACATCGATTACAGATGCTACCAAAAGTTTCTTGCTCTTTTTATGTCTGCTATGCAAGAAGTAAGCCCTTATTAGTTTCTTCCCACCATGCATGAAGTAAATGGTAAAGCAATGTGTTTGCTCCCCCATTTATTTTTCTCCCTCGCTCGCTTGAAGTGGACATCAAGGCCCGGGTGGGGCAAGTAGAAATTGTAATTTCTTGCTCTCTATTCCATGCTGCTCTGGATAGAGTGACATGACATATCGACTGCTAAACACTACCTGTTGGGGAGCAGTTTGTCCTTATGGGACTTGCACTCAGTCATGTACACACATACACACTCTTTCTCTCTAAATGTGCCACAGATGGGAGAGCAGCTGTGAGCAGTGACTTGGAAAAGGTGCCTCGTTGACGGGGTTTGTTGTTTGATTCCCTTCGTTTCACCTGGCGAGGGAAGAATCCATCACTCCACTCGTTCTACTTGCCCTGATCCTGCATGCAAGAGATGCGTCATTTGTTTGCTGGATGTAACATTTATCAGTTAATAAGCAGGCACCGACTGAAAGACTCCATGTTGGGAAGTACTGCTAGTACTATTACAAATCAATAACCGCTATTATGTAAGTACATAACCGCTATTATGTAAGTACTAAAAATAGGTGAAGAAAACCCAATGAGACAAAATTATTATGCCGCGATACCTCGGTTGTCAACCAACTCATCAAATTTAGTCCTCAACGAATTTTGATTACAAAAATTTGTCTCGGCCATTGCTCGATACTCGACTTACTTGAGTACACTTGCTTAAACTCTTATGAGTCGAGCCACACGACTCGTTTCAGCCAAAACTTGATTCACAATTCATGATTAACGATTCAGTACACAGTGATTCAGCAAATCAGGTTTACAGTAGCCTTGCTCAGTGAACATCTGTACTGTGTTGTGTTTTTCTTTTTACATCTACAGTACTGTATTCTTAGTGCAAATAAGTCCCCATGGGTCCCAAAAAGGTTAGTTTATAAGAGCCAACCAAAAGCAAAACATTAATTGGATGTTTCAGAACACAGGCTGCAGTTGGCTTAGCAGCTATGCTAGTGCCCGGAGTTCACTAACAGAGTAAGTGTTTTGCTTTTACTTCTCACTTTCAATCCATTACTCATTAAATTATGAGATTATTATAAAATAAGCTTTGTGTTAATGGCTTTGCCCAACTGTAGGTTAATGTAAGTGTTTTAAACATTAACTTACTCATCATTACTTACATCATAGGCTCATCCCCTAGTGCTGCAACAGCCACCCTATCCACCACCATTGTTCATTTATCAAATCAGAGATTCACTAGTTTTCTACAGAATCTAAACAACTAGCTAGATAGCCTGTTAACCTATTACCATTCAGCTCCATTTATAATTAAGAGTTTTGGAAATGAATGGGAAACTTTCATATTCATCAGTAAATATCCAGTCAGCCACTGGAGTTATAAAAGCACAGACGTCTGACAATACCCATGCTACTCTTAAAACTGCAATGTCAGTATAAAATCACCATCAGACCCCTAAGACCTCAATGTACTTCCACAAGGAGATGTTTTAGGGGAAAAAAAACCTAGGGTTAGGGTTTATGCAGTTTACCCATTCAGGGTCATTTTATAATACATTTTTGTTTTTGTGCTTACATCGTCCTTGTGAACTCTCAGGACAGAACGGGGATTAGATACTGACATCTGCTGTAGATCTGGCCAAACAAGCCAGATCATCTTAATCATTCCCACTGCAGCAGTGACACTCCATTAAAATTATTGACTTTTTTAGTCACAATCTGTCAAGCTAATACACAGCATCACTTGAGTACAGTTTTCTTGAACAATTCACCTAATCCTGAGCCTCCCTGAAGGACTTCTGTATATGAGATTGTCCAATTTTCCACGCTAAAGAAAACAAATTAAAATTAAATGAATTAAAGAATGTTTCTCAAAGATAGTGCCATAATGATCATTGCTTTATCTACCTGAATGGCATCTTCCTGCCTGTGGATGTGCTTGTGATGTAAGTCAAGTCAAATGATTTCTATAGCACTTTATCCAGCAGAGCATTGCCTCAAAGCAGCTTTCAATTGAGCAAGCCTACAAGAAAAAACTCTAAATGTGAAGTGGAAGAAACCCAACCAAACCCAAAAGGAACCCAACTTCCTTTGGTAGCCAAGATCTTCTATGTACAAAATTACCTAAATAATACATTTTTAATAATAGTTTCATTACACTGAAATATAAAACATATAAAATTCAATAATAAGTGACAGAGAATTACAGCTTTATTGATAATATAATAAGAGGATATAAAATGATATAATCTATATACACATACACTTTAGCCTAGTTAAGAGTCATTTTAGGTTCTTGCGTCCTCCAGCAGGTAACAGTTTCGGTGCATTCTCAGTCAACAAGGCTGTATTTAGTGAAACACCCTCTCTCACAATTCTCCCACACAATGAATACTTAATAACAAGTCTAAACTGAATTAAGCATGCACTCATCTTAGAGGAAAGGTCCTCAGCTGCTTTTTTCTTTTTTATATACAGTTGTATTCAGCTCCGAGGTAGATATAGGTATGCAAGGCCACTACCTGATGTTACCTGTAGTGGTTTTGAACACTTCATAATAAACCTGGCTTTTCCTTGGAGTCCACTACTAGTACAGAATAGTAACAGGACAGGAGTACACAGTAAATCAACTGAAGTTGCTTGCCTGCAGAGGCAAGGAAGAAACCTTGGGAGAACCAGGACTCAAAAAAAGAACCCGACCTCCTTTGGCAGGCTAGATCTTTTGTGTAAGAAATAAACAAAATGACCTAATAATACATTTATAATAATAGTTTAAATACACAGAAATATAACAATTAAAATCTAATTCAATACAGACTAAATTAAATGTGTAAATAAATGATTTTTGAAATAAATTATTGTATTATATTATGGGGAACTTAATAAAATAGAGAATGTAAAATATTATTATTATTATTATTATTATTATTATTATTATTATTATTATTATTATTATTATTATCAGTTAGTTTAGTTAACGGAGTCATTGTAGGTTCTTGTGTCCTCCAGCAGGTACCAGTTTTGGTGCATTCTCAGTCGACAGGGCTGTACTTAGTGACCCGCCCTCTCTCACAATTCTCCCACACAGTGAATACTTAATAACAAGTCTAAACTGAATTAAGCATGCACTCATCTTAGAGGAAAGGTCCTCAGCTGCTTTTTTCTTTTTTATATACAGTTGTATTCAGCTCCGAGGTAGATATAGGTATGCAAGACCACTACCTGATGTTACCTGTAGTGGTTTTGAACACTTCATAATAAACCTGGCTTTTCCTTGGAGTCCACTACTAGTACAGAATAGTAACAGGACAGGAGTACACAGTAAATCAACTGAAGTTACTTGCCTGCAGAGGCAAGGAAGAAACCTTGGGAGAACCAGGACTCAAAAAAAGAACCCGACCTCCTTTGGCAGGCTAGATCTTTTGTGTAAGAAATAAACAAAATGACCTAATAATACATTTATAATAATAGTTTAAATACACAGAAATATAATAATTGAAATATAATTCAATATATACTAAATAAAATGTATAAATAAATGATTTTATAAATACATTCTTGTATCATATTGTGGGGAACATAATAAAATAGAATTTAAAATTTTAGATTATTATTATTATTATTATTATTATTATTATTATTATTATTATTATTATTTAGTCTAGTTAACAGAGCCATTGTATGTTCTTACGTCCTCCAGCAGGTAACAGTTTTGGTGCATTCTCAGTCGACAGGGCTGTACTTAGTGACCCGCCCTCTCTCACAATTCTCCCACACAGTGAACACTTAATAACAAGACTAAACTAAATTCAGCATACACTTGTCACAGAGGAAATGTCCTCAGCTGCTGATTTGTTTTTTAAACCAGTTGTATTCAGCTCCAAACTAGATGCAGACATATCATACCCCTCCCTGATGTTTTGAACACAGAATAAAACTGGCTTTTCCTTGACGAGTCCACTACTAGTATTGCATGGCAAAAGGAAAGGAGTTCACAGTTGGTTGGAAAGATGCTCTTAAAGGGGCTCTGGGACAAAGTTGAAGAAAGATACAAGTCAGGGGAATGACACAAAAAGAGGCAATGCTAGTAATTTCCTTATTGCTTTATATTGCTGTTTCAAAACTTTTTTATGGGAAAAAATGCCTATTTCGGCAGACCAGTGGAAAGGCTAAAAAGGAACACTCATTAAAGCCAACAATATAATGGTTTCATCCCAAACATTATTGTGCTACATAACAGAAGCTCATTAAGCCCCGTTTGGCCTTAGCTTAGATGCCATTTAATTGGATGTACTAGCATTGATTCAGCTCTACTTCTGATTTACTTGGTGCTTTTGCTTCTGTTTTGCTTCCTTTAATAGCTAGTGAGTTTGTTTGTAACGTACAATAATGGCCATTTGCAAACACAACACACTTTGCAGGTATTGCTTTTTTTGGTCCTCGTCCCTCCTTCCCAGAGATATTAATCAAGGCATGCGGTGTTTTTATGCAACACTTTCCCCCCTCGCTGTGCTGTGTTTTCATTTACCTTCTGGAGGCTTCTGCCATTTCTCTATGGTCTGAGTGAATTTTAATTTCCTGTAATTTTCAAGTCAGCATCACCTCTGAGACAAACACAAGCGGGGTTAATATTGACACAGTGATTTACCAGTGTCAGACAGAAGATTATCTTGTCTTTTCTGATATTGTGGCATCAATTGAAATTTCCCCCTGACAAGTGTCTAACAACAGCGTGGTTTGAGATATGAAGGCTGCGGTGTGTTCCGTTGCTGTGTGCTTTTCAAGAACCACAGTACACTATAGAAATAATATAAATTCCTCAACTGCTGCTCCCATAGCACGGCTGTCTAAATATCCTGTCATATTTGAGTTAACATAATGTGGCAAAGAATCCCGCACTGCCAGAAGCACAGACTGGTTGAAAGTGAGCAGTGTCGACTGCGAAGATACCGATTCCCTCCTCCCAAGGTCACCTCCTTCCCTTATTTGCATTGAGTGAAATTGATTGTGAGGAACAGAAGCTGATTTGTGTTTATCTGGCAAGCACATTGAGTTTTGCATATAACATCTTCTGATATTCAGCTCCCATTTTGCATAAACCTTTTCATATAGAATAAGCAATGGCCAAATTTGAGGCTTTTTATAAAATGCAAAAACAGTCAAATATGACTGCAAGGGAGATTCTGAGCATTGGCATGCATGTTGCCCTAGGTTCCTATCACAACAGCTGGATTAGGTTTATTATAATTTTTACATTTACAAGAAAAGTACTTTTGACCTTGACTGGTTCAGAATTCAGCCTAAACAGCAAGCTACTGCTTACTGGTCCAGAACTCTCATTTTTAGGCCATCTTAGAAGACCTAAGACTGTAAACGACCCGAGGAACTTTAGGAGTTATGTCACTGTATTGAGTTTATGTTGTCATTATATTATACTGAGTCATTATATATATTTTTTTAAGAATCACACTACTGATTGTTGTATTTGATCACCATATGTTGGAACAGTCTTATTTTTGAAAGTGAAAGGGTTTAAAATTTGAGATTTCAGATTATCACATTATCCTATTAGAAGTTTCCTTCCAGGATATGCATGCAATAAAGTCAAGCTAGAGCTTTGTCTGGCTAGGACTTCAAGTTACTTCCCACTTTTCAATTACATGTGTTGGGTGATTTGGTCTCTTTAAAGTGTCCTGGTGTGAGTGAGAGTGTGTACTATATATGTGGCCTGAGTTGGATTGACGCTTGAGTTGGGTGTCAGTTTGGCCCCAACTCTCCACAGTACTGAAGTGGGTTAAGCAGGTATGGAATTGATTAAACAAATGAATGAATGATATAATGTCACAACAGGCTCATGCCTTTAAGGTTATAGTATCACAAACCCAAAGGTGTCCATAAAAGTCCAAATAGGACTGTGGTTGCCTAGCGGGTAAGGTACTGGACTATGGACCAGAAGGTCCAGGGTTCAAATCCCACCTCTGCCAAGCTGCCACTGTTGGGTCCTTGAGCAAGGCCCTTAACCCACAATTGCTTGAATTGTAAGACTGTATCAATTGTAAGTCGCTCTGGATAAGGGCGTCTGCTAAATGCTGTAAATGTAAATGTAAATACATTAGTACATAAAAAAAACCACAGCTCTTGGAGCCAGTCAAATTGGCAAAGATGGAGGCAAACTGTTATTAGTACTCACTCAAATGCAGCCCATTGTTTGTGAGTGTATGTGTGTAAGAGACAGAGAGAAAGGGACACCGATAGAAATATCTTAAACCTTATTATCACTAAGTGCCACTGGGACTTATTTCAAGTCACAGTAAGATAGGAGTTCAAATAAATCGCATGAAGTCTTGTTGATTGGGTTCTCTGATACACAATCCCACTTTGTATCATTTGTTTGAGGTTTCCTTTTTCTTTTCTAATCTTCCTGGCTAGGTACAATGCCTAAAAAAATAAACCCTAAGGCATTTATTCTAAAGAGATGTTTGAAGGGTAAACTGTTGTTTCTTGTGTATCCATAAAAGACATAAAATAAACAACCGAAAGACACAAATGTCAGAAGTAAAACCTCAACTGGTGGAAAATAAGCATTTGAGTTAAAAGGCAGAATACTGCCTAAACAGGAAATTAAATAGATCTTTGCACTCGCTGAACTAAGTTTTGCATAAGTGTCTTTTTTGTGCCTTTTAAATGCTTAGAACTTGTGCTCTGAATTTATTACCCTGTGTTCTTACAAAGAGAACAGCATTTGATTATGTGTAGATATCGCAAGCAAACACAAAAGGGGAGCACAAAAGGTCTGTATAATAAGGCATTGCAACAGATTTGATCAATTCCGTCCTTAGTGACTATGCACTAGCTTTAAAGCAAGCTTTAACAGATAGAAGAAAGCTTATTGATATGCTGGAACAAAACAAGAGTTATACATTTACTTTTTACTGTCTGGTTGTGGTTAGTGTGGTTTTTTTTTGTGTTACAGAGCATACAGTTTGGATGTTCTCCTCATGTCTGTATACTAGCACACTAGAAGAGAAGTGGTAGGTCAGTCGGTGTCCCTAAGGAGCCCCAGTGTGTCTGTGTGTGTGAAGTTTTAATCATGCAGTATCTGGAACCAGCCCACATAATCAAACTTAAGCTCTGACAGGATACTGAGTGAAGGGAGTATGGTGAAAGAGTCTGAACATGGGTGCAGGAAAAAGTCCTGCTACTAAGCTACAAATAGCTAACACCAAGGCAGGCAGACGCAAAAATGCAAAGAACAGCGGTAACCAGATTTTGAAGCTGGTAGCTTTGGCAGCTAGCTTTCTTTTAACGTGTCCATGAAGGATGATTTTCCTTAAGGAGTTCCCAGCTTTTTCATCAAAGTCAAAGTCAGAATTATTTCTATAGCACTTTTTACAATGGAGCATTGTTTTAAGCAGCCTTGCTGGGAATTATAGCTAACTCCACAAATCAGCGACTTTGACCTTAAGGTAGGCTACACTGTTTGTTACGGTTCGCCATGTTTAAAAGAAATGACGAACCGTGTAAAATAAAATATAAATACTTGGGACCCAATCGCAGTTAGCTCCAGGTGGTAGGAGTGAACTGAAATGAAATAAAGAACAATAATTAACAAAATACAAATGAATAAATAACAAAGGAAAAAATGACCTTCTGTGTGTAAGGGAAAGCTCAATGAATCTTCTTGCACACGCACAGACGCTCAGGACCGCGCTGCTTAGAGAGAGTGGAGGGCGAGGCAGAATACCCCGCATGCGCCAGTCCGGGGAAAGGGGGGCGCGGTGCCGGGCGCGGTGCCGGGAGCGTGCACAACACGTGCGAGCCTGCATTGCGACGCACAGGCACGTAGCGTCAGGTGGCGAGAGGAGGAAGAAGCCGGGGGCGATCTTGCTTACCTCACACCTTCTGGTGCTACGGGAATTGAGCCCCTTAACGGACCCGGTTTGTAAACTCTCCCTAACAAAAAATAAAGAGCATAAACAAAAAGCACGGAAGGCTCTGTAACAGAGCATGAGACAGGTGAGGTCTCAGGGCATGCGGCAAAATAGCGATCGCACTACAAGGCCTTAGCGGCGATTGAGGGGCGCAAACCGCATGAGGGTTGAATGGTGCAACACCTGCGAAGCCTGGCAAGGCTCTTAAATAGCCAGAATTGCAAGTTATGCCACAATCGCGTAGCTTAAAGACAGGCATGCGCGATTGCGGCAGCTGCCAGAGATCCCACCGAGTAAACTACACCGACGCTGCAACCTAGCGTCGGTTGGTAGGACCTCTGACACTGTTATATACATTATATATTAAACTCCTCAGTTTACGATAAATTCAACTTAGAAGGTTTTTTTTGGAACATATATCTATCATAAATCAGGGACTATCTGTATTTGTAAGGATCCCCCCTGGCACTGTAGGATCCCTCCAAGCCGATGCTAGAGGGCAGCATCGACTTGGCGGACATCCCAGGTTCCTCAGTGTGCGCAATCGCACATGCATCCGCTTATGCTGCGTGATTATGGTATTGGCGACATCTGGGGGCTCGCCTATTTAAGAGCTCGTGTGAGACCAGCCATGTGCTGTACCCTCACACTCATCGCATGTGTTCATGACGCGCAGGGCTTCGAAGAGCTCCAGGCATGTAGAGCTGTAAGGCTCGAGGTAACCTGCAGGGACATAGATTGGTTATGTAGATCAGATTAGTGAAAGAATTCCGTGGCCATCGGTGCCCTCGCGCTTCCTCTCGTTTGTGTCAATGCTAGTCGCCCTGGATCGCTCCGCTCGGGTCCTCTACATGCTGCAAAGTGGACCTGAGAGGAGCTGAGTGCTCTTTGGCGTTTCTTTCCTTTCTTTTTGTTTTCCTTCGCCACAGCGCTTCAGCACATTATTAGTGGCTTTTGTTCTTTAGATATTATATCATTCCCTTTTTTTTTTGAGTCCACTTTAGTGCAGTGGTTGGGTTTGCCCTTTATTTCTTAGTTTTGTTTTTCTCACATCTGATTCAGCCAGCTGGTGGCATGACGCTAGAGCACTGGACCCTGACGTGAGCATTCAGGGTTCGACCCCCAGCTGCCAGCCAAAGGCGCAGCCATAGGCACAGCTTCATTTTCAGTTTGTTTTTGTTTAATTTAGTTTCTTTTACTTGTTCAGACTTTTTGGTTCACTATTTCCATCTGGGACTAACTGCGATTGGGTCCTAAAGCCCTTTTATTTTTGTTATAAGTTACCAGTTTTTTAGAGACAAACCGTAACAGTATTAAGTATAATATCCATATCGAACCAGGTACTTTTATGCGAATGCACATTGTCCATACTTGCACCTCTAACTGGATTGAGCTGTATACTATATATAGAACTTTGGTGACTGTGGGGGTTATTTTGTGACTGTAATTATGCTATTTTGATTCACAGTATAAATTAATATGCTGAGTGTTTAAAGTAGAGAGACCGGTATTGAGTGTTCATTGCAATATATTCATATGTACATATCAGGAACACTTCAAACCTGTTATCGTAATGTCATTTTTTCTGTGGTCATTTCCAGTTCTGTTTGAGCAGGTTCCCACACGGTACTTAGAGACAGGTATATCCGCCATGACCTTTGGAGCATCTGTATCCAGCCTTTGCCAAAGTCATAGGTCAAGTGTTACCCAGTTGGATTTAGCTTCAAATTTTATTTTTAGCTCTAGAACTATTGGCTGCTACCATGCGTGTGCCCTGTGATGGACTAATACCCGACTGGTGTTGGTTCCTGAAATCAAATGAAAAACCCGACTAATTGCCCTCCATTCCAAGATTTGGCACTTCGCCAGATGTTCAATCTTTTTAGCTAGGCCCAAGTCTGTTGTCAGTTAGTTTGGTACATTTGGGAAAGAGTGAAAGCTGTTATCAATGTCCCTGAATACTGGAGACTTGTAACCTGTACATTTTTTATAGAGTATAAACTCTGTGCATTAAAGAAGAATGGTCACTTGAAGTTTTTTTTTTTATTATTAACAGATTGTGCAGTAACTGTTATAGCCCATTATTTATACAAAGAAAACAGGACCAGTGTCAAGTCGATGTTTGTGTCCAAAGGAGAGCATTCATTCATTCATTTCTGAATAAGCTTGTGTAGTATGCATGTTTTATCAAAACACATGAAGTCTGGAAAATGGAATGTATTTGTTTATAACTACAGCATTTAGCTGAGGTCATTTTCTGGACCGGCTATAATTGAAGGGTAAAGCATCTTGCCAGTGGCAGGTTGGCAGAGTACGGATTTGAAATAATAGTACAAAACCTTAACTAGTGGATCAGTAATGCATCAAACCATTCATAATTACACAGTACAAATCATTAATTTCTTTAGTACCTGCTTCGTTGTTATGAGAGTGGCATTGTATACCCTCAATCTCTGGACAAGCACCGGTCCTTTTACCCTAGTCCAAAATTTATATTGACATGACTGGGGTGCAGTCCTGCTTACCAATTTCTAGTCCACATAAAAATGCCAGTCTGGGTTTCCTTCAAGTAAGCTCAGGTGCAGGCCACACCTTATTTGAAAGCAATCTACTTCCAAGGCCAGGTGTTGAATAACATGACTGCTTGAATTTGTCACTTTACTTCCTTTTAAGTTTCCCAACAGGGGAAATAGGATGTTGTGGTCTACAGATAAAATGGAATGTCTTCCCAATTTATGGAGCTAAAAAGTCAGATGCAAGTGACTACAATAAATAAAAACACTGAATTACTTCTTAGGAATGAGCAGCATCAAGTGTAAGGCTTCCTCAACAGTTGTCAGGCACGAATAAAGCAGCAATTCTAAATGAAATGAAATAAATGTTATTAAGAATGACATATGGATAAGATTTAAATACGTGATCGGCCGATTTTGATTTTCATTTTGCCTAAGAATTATAAATGACAGCATACAGACACAATTACTAAAGAAAGATAGCAGGAGCGGTTTGCTTGTACCTGGCTCTATTCTTTCTAGCTTTAGCTTTGTGGTGTTGGTACTTTATTACAGCCTGGATAAGAGCCTGTCACCAGTTAGTGCAAGGGTACAAGTACAAACGAAATGAATTGCAACTCACCCCACAGGTAGCTGCGTACAAAATGGTAAGACATAAACATACTAAAGCTCGGGCACAAATGGTACAGCACAATTAAAAACATGCACTGTGAGCTTTTATTAACTAATAAAAATCATAAACACATACAACAGATCACAGACGCAGAAGAAGTCTTTAATAAACAGACCATTGAGCCGCGCGCTAAACGTTGGGACCGGGAAACAAACACGGAGAGGCTGAGCATGAACTGTTTAAGTTTAAAGGTCCTGAATTCTGAAGTAACCTCAGCATAAAAAGTGTAGGCTTAATGTGACCGGAACTGAATCGGTTTGATGAGACTGTTCAGCCAATCACAGGGCACAACTGATCACACAGAAAAACTATTCGATTTCGGGCAACAACCGATCGATCGGTGCATCTCTAATTTTGGACACAGCACATTTCATGTTAGAACTGGACAATCAAGCTGTAGATTGGATGAAATATCCTGTGTCTTAACCTGTAATGACACTATCACTACAACACACCCAGTGTACATCCTAGGTATAGACTCGAAGAAGCCTAAGATGATATCATTCTGTTCCATTTTCAGCATGTGTAACTTGTAGACACCATCATTATCTGTCACACGAACAAACTGTGACTTCACACAAACAAATGCAGGAGTGTTAAACAGTATCAGGATGAGGATGTGTGCTTGGGAACAACATCATCCTACAACCCCAATTCCAATAAAGTTGGGGCCTTGTGTAAAACATAAATAAAAACAGAATACAATGATCTGCAAATCTTTTTCAACCCATATTCAATTGAATACACTACAAAGACAAGATATTTAATGTTCAAACAGATAAACTTTACTGATTTTTACAAATATTCACTCATTTTGAATGTGATGCCTGCAACACGTTCCAAAACAGTTGGGACAGGAGCATGTTTACCACTGTGTTGCATCACCTTTCATTTTAATAACACTCCATAAGCGTTTGGGAACTGAGGACACTAATTGTTGAAGCTTTGTAGGTGGAATTTTTTCCCATTCTTGCTTGATGTACAACTTCAGTTGCTCAATAGTCCGGGGTCTCCGCTGTCGTATTTTGTGCTTCATAATGCGCCACATATTTTCAATGGGCGCCAGGTCTGGACTGCAGGCAGGCCAGTCTAGTACCCACACTCTCTTACTATGAAGCCATGCTGCTGTAACACGTGCAGAATGTGGCTTGGCATTGGCTTACTGAAATAAGCAGGGACGTCCCTGAAAAAGACGTTGCTTGGATGGCAGCATATGTTGCTCCAAAACCTGTATGTACCTTTCACCATTAATGGTGCCTTCACAGATGTGCAAGTCACCCATGCCATGGGCACTAACACACCCCCATACCATCAGAGATGCTGGCTTTTGAACTTAGCGCTGATAACAATCCAGACAGTCCTTTTCCTTTTTAGCCAGGTGAACACGACGTCCATGATTTCCAAAAACAATTTGAAATATGACCTCGTCAGTCCACTGGACACCTTTCCACTTTACGTCAGTCCATCTCAGATGAGCTCGGGCCCAGAGAAGCCGGCGGCGTTTCTGGGTGTTGTTGACAGAATGATGTTGGTTTTTAATGCACTGCCGCCTGAAGGATCGAAAGTCACGGGCATTCATTGTTGGTTTTTGATCTCGCCGCTAACTTGCAGAGATTTCTCCAGATTCTCTGAATCTTCTGATGATATTATGGACTGTAAATGATGAAATCCCTAAATTCCTTGCAATTGCACGTTGAGAAAAGTTGTTCTTAAACTGTTGGATTATTTGTGGTGAACCTCGCCCCATCCTTGCTTGTGAATGACTTGAGCTTTTTGGGGACGCTCCCTTTATACCCAATCATGACACTCACCTGTTTCCAATGAAAGTGTTCACCTGTGGAATGTTCCAAACAGGTGTTTTTTGTTGCCCCTGTCCCAACTGTTTTGGAACGTGTTGCAGGCATCACATTCAAAATGACTAAATATTTGCAAAAAAAAATATCTTGTCTTTGTAGTGTATTCAATTGAATATGGGTTGAAAAAGATTTGCAGATCATTGTATTCTGTTTTTATTTATGTTTTACACAAGGCCCCAACTTTATTGGAATTGGGGTTGTACATGGCTCTCCTCTGAACCTTTTCCCTTTCCGCTCCCTCTATCTAAGCCTGCTTTACCATTCTTTTTTTTTGTGTGTTGTATTGTTACACATCCTCGTGTTTCCTGGTTCTGGTTCCTGATTCGCTGTTCTCCTGTTAATCCCAGACAGGGTCGCGGAGAGCCGATGCCTAGCCAGCGGCATAGGTCTCAAGGCAGGAATAACCCTAGACAGGGTGCCAATCCATCATAGGGTATATATACATGCACATACTCATGCACAAACTCACACATTAGGGCCACTTTAGAGTTATCAATTCATCTAAAGCATCATGGATTGTGGTAGCCTAGCGGGTAAGGTACTGGACTATGGACCAGAAGGTTCAGGGTTCAAATCCCACCTCTGCCTTGCTGCCACTGTTGGGTCCTTGAGCAAGACCCTTAACCCACAATTGCTTGGATTGTAAGACTGTACAACCTGTAAGTCGCTCTGGATAAGGGCGTCTGCTAAATGATGTAAATGTAAATGTAAAGCATGTTTTTGGACTGTGGGAGAAACCGGCGCAAACCCACATGGACATGGGAAGGACATGCAGAGTCCACAGAGAAAGGACCCAGACCCCCTGCTGTTAGCACTGCGATTTTGTTTAGCACATTGTCAGTCAGCATTAACAAATTCTCAGCTTGCATTAGCTCAGTTTCTGTATTAGCACTGTGTATGAGCTTATTCATGAGCTTATTTACCACCAGCCTCCTTGTTAGTTTAGAACTCTAATCTGTCTGTGTCACCTATCTTTTCATTAGCTTAGCCACCCAGGCTGATTTCACCTTGTCTGTGTGTAGTTATCCACCATGTCTTGTAATAAACCATCTCCACTTGCACTTGCATCAGTCACTATCTCCTCTCCTTAGACAGAGTGTGACAAAGCTCAAAGTGCTCCATGTTTTAACAGCTATAATGAATTTTTATTTGGTCTCCTGAGCAGTGGCCATGGTGGTCGGAAAGCGCTCTTCTGATGTGTTTAGGCCTTTCAAAAAGGTTTCGCTCTATTAATGACATAAGTGGTAGTCAGAGCGGCACACTCACACAGTTTGAAAAGAAGGGGTGTTTGAGTGGCACGCTGTCGCATAGCAATTAGCCCCCTTTTCCACCAAACTCACTTTTCCAGCAATTGCAATGCAAACAGAATGTAGTGTTCTGTTTGTATTGCAATTATCTGGTGACAAGCAAAGGTGGAGACCAGGACGATTTGTTCAGAATTCGTAATGTATCACTGTCTGATGTAACAAAGAACTGAAGCAAGAGGCAAAAAACAGGGTCATAACAAGAGGAAACATTTTGTGCCATTGAATTTTAAATACAATTTCAGGGACCAGATATATAAAGATTTACATAAAAACAGTCTGCATGGATGTAATCGCCTGGCTACCACTTATGCATCTCAGAGATTTTTTTTTTTCTTAGTGCTCTAAAAAACAAACCTTTAGCAGTAATTTTACTCAATAAATAAAAAAGAAATATTTTTTAAATTTGTTCAGTTGGATTCACTTAATCTACTTTTAGGACTTGTGAAAATCTTGGGCCAGTTTTGTGTCTTGGTCCTTCTAAGGTTTCTTCTTTATAACATTTGAAGTTTTCCCTTGCCACCATCACTCTAGGCTTGCTCAGCTAGGGCTTTGGACCTAAATCTTTGTAAGGCTGGTTTGAGACAATGCTTCATAGTAAAAAGTGCTATATAAATAAATTTGACTTGACTTGGAAATCTAATGATGTTTAGGTGATATGTATGCAGAAGTATAGCAAATTCTAAAGACTTCACAAACTTTCAAGCACCACTGTACACAATCATGTAAATTCCACGTGGGATTACACCCATTACAGTGGAACCTCAGAATTCAAATTAATTGGATCCAAAAGGCCATTTGAACTCCGATTTGTTCAAAGTTGGAATCAAATTTCCCCAAAAGAAGTAATGTAAATATGACTAATCTGTTCCCGACCCACAAATGATTGTTTTTTTGCACCTATATTCGCATGTAGTTAATGATTAAAAGCATGAACATAGCACAGGAATGTAATACAATAATAACAATCAATAAATACATGAAATAAGTGCAATATAAAGACATGACATAAATTAAACTTTATAGCCATTGATGTGAATGCAGTTTTGGCATGTCTTATCACTGGGACAGAGGTGCAAAGACTGAAGCCCTATATAGATAATATGCCTATGCCTATAATATGCCTGTGGCAATTGGCATATTGTAGCTGTGCACCCTGGATTATGTGAATTGTCTTTGGAATATTGCACCATTCCGTGTTTTATTTTTTTGTTTAGTTTTATTTAGGGTGCCCATGTTTGAAGTCTGAATTGGGGCAAAAAAAATTTAACAGACTGTTTGATGTCTGAGTTGTTCAAGTGAGGAATATAATAAAATGAAGTATACTCTTTTTACCATAAACATTCTAAAAAACAGAACGTATTCGAACATAGAGTTTTTAGAGAGTGGGGCTGTGGTAGCCTAGCGGTTAAGGTCCAGGGTTCAAATCCCACCTCTGCCAAGCTGCCACAGTTGGGTCCTTGAGCAAGACCCTTAACCCACAATTGCTTGGATTGTAAGACTGTATCACTTGTAAGTCGCTCTGGATAAGGGCGTCTGCTAAATGCTGTAAATGTTTTTACTTACAATTAAATCTGCCCAAACTGAGTACCCCACCTCCAGAATATGTAGAAAAATAGCCACGTTAAAAGATTTCCCTTTTTAGCTTTCACATTTATAAATATCAGTTTACATATGCAGACATTTTCTCAGCATTATTTTTATGCTTACACACCTTACATACATATGGCCCTCTGTCCCAGTTTATACTGCAGTTGGCTGCAGGGCTGTGGAAGTCAAAAAGACATCACAGATGCTGATGCAAGGTGTTTCTGGGTGGTAATGATGGCAGAGGAGGACGCTGATTCAGGGTGGTTGTTTGTGATCTGTGTAGAACATCTGTGGAATGCTTGCTGACGTACACAGTTTACAAATGCAGTCTGTAGGCCTCTATGAAGACTTTCAAGATCCTCTGTGATGTTCATTAGCTTTAACTGTCAGAATTAAAGATTAAAGACATGTACTAGGTGTGCAGTCCACCATGTGTTTTTTTATATATGTATATTATCATTAAGACTGAGAGTAATTAGCATTTGGTTTCTACATAGTCCTACATATTCCTGATTATTTATTACAATTCATGAAAAAGGAGCATATGTGACAGGAACATTTTGTCTAATATACTATGTCCTGCCTCTGTAGTGATCCCTAATATTTTTAGTTAGCTTTATATAATAATATCTATAAAGTATAAGTATAAAGTATTAAGGTATTCTTAGTAGAGGCATGAAAAGCTAGTGGAAACTGAAACTCAAAATTTCACAACAAACTCAGATTGGGATCATTATTGACCGCCCATGCTCAAATGGATGCAATTTGATGTTAACTGAGCTCCTTTAATAACCATAACTTCATTTTTGCTTTATTTTTTAATTATATTTTTCTTTTCTTTTACATTTTCAGTTTTCTTTAGTGTAAACTTAATTCCTTGCTCATTAGTTCTACACTTTTCAAAGTTTCAATTTACTAATATTTTCTTTTTGAGCAACTCTGTGCCACTCTAATTTTCACCTTTTCTTACACATCTTCTTTTCAATGTTTCACTATTTCTTAGCTTAAGATTGTAAAGCCTACAATCTTCAATAGTTAATAAAGAAAATTACATAAACAGATCAGGACCAACCTACACATTACAATATTCACTTCCACATCCCGTAGGCTGTGCAGTGGGGCAAAAAAGTATTTAGTCAGCCACTGTTTGTGCAAGTTCTCCTACTTAGAAAAATGAGAGAGGTCTGTAATTTTCATCATAGGTACACTTCAACTATGAGAGACGAAATGAGAAAAAAAAATGAGGAAATCACATTGTAGAATTTTTTAAGAATTTAATTGTAAATCATGGAGGAAAATAAGTATTTGGTCACCTACAAAAAAGGGTTGGAGTTGCGCCATACCTACTGGGAAGCATGGGGGTGGAAACATCTTGCTATAAGGCTGTTTTCTGCAAAGGGGACAGGACAACTGATCCGTGTTAAGGGAAGAATGAACGGGGCCATGTATCGCCAGATTTTAAGCCAAAACCTCCTTCCATCAGTGAGAGCATTGAAGATGGAACATGGCTGGGTCTTCCAGCATGACAATGATCCCAAACACACCGCTCAGGCAATGAAGGAGTGGCTCCATAAAAAGCATTTCAAGGCCCTGGAGTGGCCTAGCCAGTCTCCAGACCTCAACCCCATAGAAAATTTGTGGAGGGAGTTGAAAGTCCGTGTTGCCCCAAAACATCACTGCTCTAGAGGAGATCTGCATGGAGGAATGGGCCAAAATACCAGCTACAGTGTGTGCCAACCTGGTGAAGACTTACAGGAAACATTTGACCTCTGTCATTGCCAACAAACCACCATGATTTACAATTAAATTCTTTGAAAATCCTACAATGTGATTTCCTGGATTTAATTTCCTCATTTTGTCTCTCATAGTTGAAGTGTACCTATGATGAAAATTACAGACCTCTCTCATCTTTCTAAGTAGGAGAACGTGCACAATCAATGGCTGACTAAATACTTTTTTACCCCACTGTATATACATTAAGAAAAACAAGTGGTCTGGAACAGAAAATTTTGGGCACGTATTTGTCCAAATAGTTGTAATATCATCACAGTTTGAGAGATGAAAGTGTTTTCAGTTAAAACGTGTTAAAAAATGATCCATGTCCTCTTTCTCCGTTTTCTCTCCCCCGGTTCAACAGTGTCACTTAGATGAACTCCTCAACCCAGCCTGATTTTCATTAGGTGTCTAAAAAGCCAGACATGGTGCTGTAGAATTTTAAATGCAGCTACTAAATAAACCTTACAAAGGTACAAGGCTTTTAAATCTTTCATTGTGCATCCTGATTGTGGAACCAGTCAGAGCTACTTTGTATCAGCCAAGTTGAGCCCTCGACAGTGTCAGGCTCAATTTGTGCAGCCACTGAGAGCAGTTTGCAGAAAAAGTGTCTCCATCACCCCATCACCTCCCCCGCTGCACGTAACATGTTTCCCTAAGGCATGGCGATGTGTGTGCATTTACACAATACAATCTACTACATACTGCATGTGTGATTCATGTATGGGTGTAACGGAATATACAAATACACAACATAGTAGTGTAAAGGTTGGCACTGTGGTACATATGCTGTTTTTCTAACTTGTATCTATTTATTCACCCACTC
The DNA here is from genome assembly GCA_025084515.1 of Ancistrus triradiatus. Lineage (NCBI taxonomy): Eukaryota > Metazoa > Chordata > Actinopteri > Siluriformes > Loricariidae > Ancistrus > Ancistrus triradiatus. The sequence goes on along the minus strand of JAJAGP010001651.1, from coordinate 81,717 downwards.
CACACACACATCCATGAAGCCAACCATATACAATGGAAAAATAGTAAACAATTCACTAATTCTCTGGAACGTGTTAATTTCCAGTCCTGTTGTGAAACCACGTGAACACAAACATGTTTTTGTCTATCTGCTCCATCTATTATTCCACCAAAAAAACACATTAGTGCAGCATTGCAGACAATTATGACTATGAATATGTGGCAGAACACACACACATACACTACTGAGTACGAGGAGCCCATCATGGTTCACCAAGTAAGTAATGTAATGTTGCAGCAATGTGTTTGCTGTAATGTTCTGCAACCACACAAACTATTGCTTACATATTAATTAATGAGATCTGGAAATTCTGTCAGTTATCATGTTCTCTCAGATGACCTACGTCATACTACATTATTTTAGTTTCCCTTCCAATTTTGGTCTTTTTTTTCCCTCGTCTCCCTTGCTAGGCTCTGATATTTATCAAGCCTTCACGTATTAAACTATGTCAACATTGTCATATTTACTGATGGAAGATGGTAGATTTTTCGACGGGGAACGGAATGATTTTTTTTAAACAGCAAAGACTTTTAATGAAGGCTTCTGAAATAATCTTGATGGTCTAAAAATGATTTCTTCATTTCAGCTTATCCTTTGTAAAGATCAGATATCAGCACACCTGGCTAAATAGGGCAAGTTAAATAGAACCCTGATTGAATACTCAGCAATAACTGTGATATTAACCTAATTAGATATGGGGTGATACCATTCCAGTGGATTTAAAAGAATGAGAATGAGTCAACTGAATGCAGTTGGTGTGTGTGGATATATTTTTATCTTTATGAAGGACAAATGTACATCCACCTGTAGCAATACCTACAAATGTAGTAATGGAAGGACGTCTTGCTGCTACTCAGAACTGTTTAACAAAACCTAAAGCTTTAATTAAAAGAGTAAATAGACTTGCTTTAGGTTAAGTGGTTAAGGTTACATGTATGATTAGCATTATTTAGCTCCAGTAATGCACAGTCAATTAAAGAACCTCAGATGTATAGAAGGAAACCTGCATTTTAGCATAAACATTCAGTGTTTTAGACACTGTTATGCTGTTTGTTAGCATGCAATGCTGGTCCAAGTTGGTTTATGCTGGCTAGTGCTCTTACTGGTTATGCTGGTAAGCTTTTGCTAGCTGTGCTGCATTCTGTTAATGGAAATTCACAATCACTTTAGAAAATAGTGTACTCTTATAAACCTACCAAAGTATGGCATGATGGACCTGATACGTTTGTTTGATGGAAGCTAAAAATGCATTGACAGACAGTATTAGGAACAATACAGGAAATGAGAATGTGAACCAGTTTATATAGTTATAGGTAAGATAGAATATACAAGTAGTGTGGGACAAACAAAAGAGTACTATTTACAATAGGACAGGCACATGCACTTACTGACCCCATTTGCAGCTTGTTACGAATAAGCAGCGGAATGTCATCCACACGACCAGGAATAACTCACACATAAAGTCTCTAAACACATCACCCTAGTTAAAACAGTCTCTAGTCCAAACATGAGCTAACAAGCAAGTGAGCACAGGGCCGTTAAGGTAGTGGACTATTGAGTGACTGACAGACTTCTGTGGCTCGGATGGACTGATCATCCATTTCATTAAAACTATCTGCCTGATATTGTATAGGTCCCCCTTGTGCTATGATCCCTCAGGGCATGGACTCCACAAAACGTCTGAAGGTGTCCTGTGGTATCTGGCACCAAGACGTTAGCAGCAGTACAGGACACGTTGTGAGATGGGGTCTCCATGGGTCCAAACACATGCGTTAGGTCAGTTGATGTATCTAAAGTTGCCAAGCGTGAGTGAGTGAATCTGTGCGCATGCATGTGCTTGGTGTCTTGCCTAGGGTTCGTTCTGACATGTGATTTGGGGCTGCCGGTTAGGCCCCAGCTCTCTGCGACCCTGAACTGGATTAAGCAGGTATGAAAATGAATGAATGAAATAACGAAAATGTTTTATGCAGTCACAGATTTGTTAATTACAAGTCATGAAGCCTTTGTAATGTATTATGTATAAGCTTGGCTCTACACTGCAGTGAACTACCAGTGTTTCCAGTATAGTCCTAATATGCAGACAGTGAATTAATGTATATTAAAAAAAGAGTCATTAAGTGAACAGTGTGAGTTAGCTTGTTACGGTCTACATCTTGTATCCTCTGGCTGCTCTCTGCTTGTTTTGTATGCTGTCCTTCACTGGCAACACACAAAGCCTGATGAATCACTTTTCTGCTCTGTTAGCGCTCATTAAGATTTAGCCTCATAAATGGAACCATGTTTTATTAAGAGTAAATTATGTATGATTGATAATGTAGCTTTTAATGCTTGCAATGCTGGGTCGAGTTAACTCCGGAAGGAATTCAGTGCAAGGCTTTCAAATATTATGGCTTTTACCTTTGAGAGTGCTAATGGAAGGGCTTAGAGAAGCCCATATGAACGGATAGACTAGTACACTCGCGTACACCATCTCTCTCTCTCTCCCCTCGGAAAATGGACTGCAGTAACTGGTAAGGAGTCTACAGGTACATTTTCCCAGCAGGATGTTATTTTCCAAGAATACTCTGTTCCCTTGTCTCCTTGTTTTTCTTCCTCCCATTTATATTTTGAGCCTTGGTCTGTTTCTCTACGTGCCAAAGAACAATTTTTAGTAATGGAAATTATTCTTGTTCCAAGTATTCAATAATTTGAGGTCTACATAATGGCTACAAATGGTTCCTGACCACAAATGCTACCATCTCAAATGTACTGCATTATAATCAACTCAGACAGCGTATTTAAATCAAGACAGCTTTATTTCTATAGCACTTTACAATAGAGCAATGTCTCAATAAGCTTTACAGTTTTAGATGATCTTCTAATTTATAAGACCAATCCCAAATTTGAGCAAGCCTAGGGCAACAGTGGCAAGGAAAAACTCCCTAAACATTATAAGGAAAAAACCTTGGGAGAACCAAGACTCAAAAAGGGACTCAACCTCCTTGGGTGGCTTAGATGATAAATGTAAGAATGAACTAAATTATCTAATTAATTCATAGTAAAAGTTTAAATAGAGAGAATATATTTAAAAACATTATCATTGAAATAAAATAACAGGTATGGATTAACAGTTTAGAGAACGTCTGTGTCTGTGTGTGTGTGTGTGTGTGTGTGTGTGTGTGACCATTGTGCCATAAGTTCTCATGTTCATACTCCAGGTAAAAAAATGGAGTGTGTATTTCTAATGGAATTCTCACCCAGAATGGTTGGTGATATGTCAAATAGGTAAAGAGTGAAGCATTACAAAGCTGTGTTATAGGAAAACAATTAATGCCTGTGTGGTGTGATCGTTAACCACAGAGGAGCTGATTATCTCCAATAACAACCTGGAGTGCTTCTATTGCTTATACAATAGCAACAGTACCGCCTAACTTTGTTAAAGAATATCCTAAGCAGAGGTGGCAGAAGTGCACAAGGTGTTTACTTAATATATATTTACATATTTTGCTCACGTTTCTGGAATACTGCTTGATCTGAGCATAATACAAGGTTGTACTGGTCCATTCCCGATGTCTCCAAGCCCAGAGAACTTGACACCGTTTCAGGACATGGTTAACCTAAGGCTTGTTTTCTCTACAGTAAAGGTTTAAGTGGCATTTGTGAATGTAACTCTGTATTGTAGTGCTTGATAGAGGTTTGATAAAGTAATCCCTTGCCCATGTGGTTTTATCAGCTATTGATGAATGGCAGTTCTTGATGCAGTGGCGTCTGAGGGATCAGAGATCTCGGGTGTTCAGTTTAGGCTTGCGCTTTTGCCCTTTGTACACTGAAATTCTTTGAGATTCCTTGAATCGTTTAATGATATTATGCCTTGTAGAGGGAAAAATATGTAAATCCCTTCCAATCTTTCTTTCTCACACATTTTGTGATAAACTTGAGTTCATCTGCCCACCTTTGCTCCTCAAAGACTCAACCTTTTGTGGATACTGTTTTTGTAGCAAAGTATGATTATAATCACCTGTTTACTTCACTTGTTTGAATTCACATCATTATTTCATTTTTTTACTTAATTACCCAATTACTAGCCATAACTTGCCTCCATGTCAACTGTTTTGGTTGCAGGCCTAAAGGCAGGAATGTATGTTTATTTAACAATGAAATAACTTGCACCAGAGAAAATATCTTGGGTCATTACTGTCTGCAGCGGAAAAAAGTTGTAGAAAGCCACCAAAGGTGTGTCGTATGAAATGTGGAGTGGTGTGTGCTGTGTGTGTGTGTGGGTGTGTGGGTGTGTGGGGTGGACGGGGTGTGTACCATATAGATATATTTATATATTATTTAGATATTATATATATATATATATATATATTATATTACATAAAGTGTGTGTGTGTGTGTTGTGTGTGTATAATATATATATATATAAACACAAAAAGAATATATATATATGTGTGTGTGTATTATGTATGTATATATATATATATAGAGAGAGAGACGAGAGAGGAGGGGGAGAGAGAAGGGGGTGTGGGGGGGGCGAATAGAGATGGGGGGGAGAATAGAGATATAGAGAGAGAGATGAGAGAGATATAGATATATATATAGATATATATCATATAGATATATTAAAGTTAAAATATAAAAAGTGTGTGTGTGTAGATACGTATGTATATATATATATTAATTTATAATGTGTGTGTGTGTGTGTGGTGTGGTGTGTGTATATATGTGTGAGAGATTATATTTATATATATATATATATGTGTGTGTGTGTGGGGTGTGTGTGTGGGTTATATATGTGTGTATATCTAATACTATATATTAATGTGTGTGTGTGTGTGTGTGTGTGTGTGTGTGTGTGTGTGTGTCTACATATTACACACCACCAAACAGGGGGGCAAAAAAAAGGAGCGGAGGCAGCCAAGGATCGGGTGTGCAATGTTCTCCTAACTAGAAAGATGACAGAGGTCGGTAAATTTTCATATAGGTTACACTCAACTATGAGAGACCCAAAATGAGAAAAAAACATCCCAGGAAATCACATTGTAGGATTTTTTTAAAGAATGTTTAAGTGTAAATAATGGTGGAAACATAAGGTAAGTATCGGTCAATACAACAAAAGTTCAACTCAATACTTTGTAACATAACCATTGTTGGCAATGAGAGAGGTCAAACGTTTCCTGTAAGTCTTCACCAGGTTGGCACACACTGTAGCTGGTATTTTGGCCCATTCCTCCATGCAGATCTCCTCTAGAGCAGTGATGTTTTGGGGCAACATGGACTTTCAACTCCCTCCACAAATTTTCTATGGGGTTGAGGTCTGGAGACTGGCTAGGCCACTCCTGGACCTTGAAATGCTTTTTACAGAGCCAGTCCTTCGTTGCCCGAGCAGTGTGTTTGGGATCATTGTCATGCTGGAAGACCCAGCCATGTTCCATCTTCAATGCTCTCACTGATGGAAGGAGGTTTTGGCTTACAATCTCACGATACATGGCCTTGTTCATTCTTCCCTTAACACGGATCAGTCGTCCTGTCCCCTGTGCAGAAAACATCCCCAGAGCATGATGTTTCCACCCCCATGCTTCACAGTAGGTCTGTGAAAGCCAGAAATCTTGCTTCTTTGTGGGTGACCAAATACTTATTTTCCACCATGATTTACAATACATTTTTAAAAAGTCCTGCAATGTGATTTACTGGATTTTTTTTCTCATTTTGTCTCTCATAGTTGAAGTGTACCTATGATGAAAATTACAGACCTCTCTCACCTTTCTAAGTAGGAGAACCTGCACAATCAGTGGCTGACTAAATACTTTTTTGCCCCACTGCACAGCCTACGGGATGTGGAAGTGAATAGTGTAATGTGTAGGTTGATCCTGATCTCTTTATGTAATTTTCTTTATTAACTATTGAAGATTGTAAGCTTTACAATCTTAAGCTAAGAAACAGTGAAACATTGAAATGGAAATGACAGACCTCTCTCATCTTTCTAAGTAGCAGAACCTGCACAATCAGTTTCTGACTAAATACTTTTTTACTCCACTGTGTGTATGTGTGTGTGTATATATATATATATATATATATATGTATATGTATGTGTGTGTGTGTGTGTGTGTGTGTGTGTGTGTGTGTATATATATATGTATATGTGTATATATATATATATATATATATATATATATATATATATATATATATATATATATATATATATATTTATATATATATACACATACATACTATAGCAAGCGCTCCCAGCCGAGCAAATTGCGAAAATGGTCAGTATGACTGTACTCAAAATCCTTTACTTTATATATAATATAAAATGCATATTAAGTAATCATGAGACATTCCTTGTTGTCTGGGACTCCCATATATGCTGGATTGACCTGTAGCCTTCCCAGAGGGCAGGGCCAGTACCACTCTCTTCCTGGGTACAAACCAGCCACTTTGTGACAGTAGGTATATAATGGAAATGCTTCAACCACTTTGTAGTGAGGTCACACAGTAAAATATCGACCACAACACCTAAGAATATAAGTCTAATTGTTTATAAGTCTATTAACCCTAAACTAAATCATTCATTCCACCAGGTTCCTCCAGGTACCAAAATACCCAAATTTTGATGGGGAAATCTGATATGAAATGGAAAAGAAAGTGTGTCAGCATGTCCCTGTACCTTGGAGAACTGTTCAGCAATCCCCAGCCACTCACTCTGGAAACTCATTAGTGGGCTGAAATTCTCCCCACCTCACCTAAACTCCTGAAACTGCAGCATTCAGCATTTTCAAAGAATTGTTCACTCTCTTTTCTTCCCCAAACCTCTTGCAGGTTAGAGGTTTTGTTTGTTATTCTATTTCACTGTTCATCACACATGTTATTCGTTGGTGCAGTCTCATTAACTTGAGAAATTGAGGATTGGACTATTCTTCTACGGTATTATTGGGGCCACTTATTGTGTACATTAATAAAATGCTTGTAGTAAGAAAGATGCACTTATATATTAAGTTAATGTCTGCTTGCACAGCCTTGTTTTAATCAACTCTCTATGTCCTCATTAGAAAAAAAAAAACTTTTTATCACAAACAATGCTTTCAAATAGAAAAACATGGAAACTTATCAGTAGCATAACAATTATTTTTAGAGAAGCCGTAATATAGAGGAATATGGTTTGTTTGGCTAGATTATTCACCACTAGAAGAAACACTTATTAGGGTAATCTCAGAGGCACTAACCAGCACTGATTCAACTTAATTGTTCAAACTCACTGACAATGAAATTAATAGGAATAGTTTTCTTCAACCAAGACAATAATGAGAAATAATTTTTTTTCACAGCTGGATGCAAAACCAACATGTTATTAAACGCCTGATTGATCTGTTCTGCAAAATGTTTAGTGGGCCCTGAACAGGGCAGCTCAGTGATTGGCTCATTTGTTTTAATAGACACATTTTTCACTGAGAGGTTCTGTCCTTTGCCAATATGTTCCACGTGAAACACATTTTCCTTTCTCTTGAAAAAGAGGAGACATTTGTTCTAGGTTACTGAGGTTAACGTTAGGCTTAGGTGTAGGTGTAGAATTAATTACTTACAGTAATGTGTCAATGGAAAGTCCAAACCAAGACTGGAATTACAAGGCATCGAACGTGAAGAATAGTGTAGACAATATGTCCAATATGTCCAAAATTGTGCATTTTTCTTGCCAAATGGGCAGTGCTTCTCATTTAGAGGTGAACAATTTTTTTTCCAATTCAGTTTTTCTTAACAAAGACTTACCCAATTAATAAATATATATATATAATCAGTGCAACCCTACACCACTATCTGGTGTAATTGTAATTTGTCTAACCTTGTTCGTTTTATTTTTACTATTATTAGTATATATTTTCTAAAAATCACTTAGAAATCAAAATCCTAAAGCCACAACCAGTAGGGGGTTGAGGTTACCATGCCAATTCAGCAAGCACTTATTGTGTAAGATGTTACAGAGATGACAGTGCCATACTTTTAGGACAGTTGCATGTAGAATGTTTTTACATTTCACCCTGCTTTTTCCTGGTCACTTTCACAGGAGCTCCAGCAACTATCCCCAGATTATATAGGGGGCAGACGTGAGCATGTCTTGAATGTGATGCCAGTACATCGCAGGGCTATGATTTGATTAAACAAATTAACCTTGGACTTGATAAAATATAATAAAATTATAGACTATAATAAATGAAAGGGAATACAATATTATGAAGATTAAAATAAAATCAAGAATATAAAACTATAGAATATAATGCAGTAGTGTATATAAAAGACATAAAATAAGAAATACTATACAATCCAGAAAATATTTTATTCTCTTGGCATTATTTAGTCCAGTAAACAGTCAGGCATATTGCTATTCAATAACATGTATTGATTGATCTCCTTCATCATATGTCTTCATTTTTTGTTTTGTTCAAACATTTTTGAAGCATTAAAAGTAATAGTAAATACTTCTAGGATACTGTATGTGGAAATTAAATTTGACCATAGCAACATACTGTGTATATATTTATGAAGCCAATTAAAACCATGTGTATGTGGAGAACTGCTGTGGGAAAGTAACCTAAATAAATAATGAACTGTTTTCACATCACATGGCCCATGAGGAATTCATGTACGAACCTGGTTTTGAAACTTGACTATAGTATAGATGGTTTTATGACATATATGCTTGAAAGTTTGTGAACCCTGTAGAATTTTCTATATATCTGCATAAATATGACCTAAAACATCAGTAGATTTTCACACAAGTCCTGAAACTAGATAAAGAGAACCCAGTTACACAAATAAGAGAAAAATATTATTCTTGGTCATTTATTTATTGAGGAAAATGATCCACTATTACATAGTAGTGAGTGGCAAAAGTATGTGAACCCCTAGGATTAGCAGTTAATTTGAAGGTGAAATTAGAGTCAGGTGTTTTCAATCAATGGGATGACAATCAGGTGTGAGTGGGCACCCTGTTTTAATCTAACAAAGTCTGCTCTTCACAACATGTTTGTGGAAGTGTATCATGGCAAAAACAAAGGAGATTTCTGAAGACCTCAGAAAAGAGTTGTTGATGCTCATCAGGCTAGAAAAGGTTATAAAACCATCTCTAAAGAGTTTGGACTCCACCAATCCACAGTCAGACAGATTGTGTACAAATGGAGGAAATTCAAAACCATTGTTACCCTGCCCACGAGTGGTCGACCAACAAAGATCACTCCAAAAGCAAGGTGTGTAATAGTTGGCGAGGTAACAAAGTACCCCAGGGTAACTTCTGAGCAACTGAAGGCCTCTTTCACATTGGCTAATGTTAATGTTCATGAGTCCACCATCAGAAGAAGAATGAACAACAATGATGTGCATGGCAGGGATGCAAGGAGAAAGCCACTGCTCTCCAAAAAGAACATTGCTGCTCATCTGCAGTTTGCTAAAGATCACGTGGACAAGCCAGAAGGCAACTGGAAAAATGTTTTGTGGATGGCTGAGACCAAAATAGAACATTTGGGTTTAAAAGAAAAGCGTTATGTTTGGAGAAAGGAAAATGCTGCATTCCAGCATAAGAACCATAAGTGGTAGTATCTGTTTTGCTGCATCTGGACCAGGACAGCTTGCCATCATTTATGGAACAATTAATTCTGAATTACATCAGAGAATTCTAAAGGAAAATGTCAGGACATCTGTCCATGAACTGAATCTCAACAGAAGGTGGGTCATGCAGCAAGACAACGACCCTAAGCACACAAGTCGTTCTACCAAAGAATGGTTAAAGTTATTGCTTTGGAATGGGAAAGTCAAAGTCCTGACCTTAATCCAATGGAAATGTTGTGGAAGGACCTTAAGCGAGCAGTTAATGTGAGGAAACCCACCAGCATCCCAGAGCTGAAGCTGTTCTGTACGGAGGAATGGGCTAAAATTCCTCCAAGCCGGTGTGCAGGACTGATCCACAGTTACAGGAAACGTTTAGCTGCAGTTATTGCTGCTCAGGGGGGTCAAACCAGATACTGAAAGCAACGGTTCACATACTTTTGCCACTCACTAATATGTAATATTGGATCATGTTCCTCAATCAATAAATGTCCAAGTATAATATTTTTGTCTCATTTGTTTAGAGGTTGGGTCCCTTTGAGTCTTGGTCCTCCCAAGGTTTCTTCCTCATAACAGTTAGGGAGTTTTCCTTGCCACTGTCGCCCTAGGTTTGCTCAATTTGGGATTGAACATAGATATTAGGAGATAATCTAAAATTGTAAAGTTGCTTTGAGACAATGCTCCATTGTAAAAAAGTGCTATATAAATAAATCTGACTTGACTAACTGGTTCTCTTTATCTACTTTTAGGACTTGTGTGAAAATCTGATGATGTTTTAGGTCATATTTATGCAGAAATATAGAAAATTCTAAAGGGTTCACAAACTTTCAAGCATATATACATACTTACATTTAATGTAAGTCTTTTAAGCATGTTTAAAGTACACTACGCCCTACAATACTCTCCGAAACTCGACAACAGAAGGAGTCACATGGCGAGGGTGATGAGCGCTGGGAAATGTGATGAGGAGAAGAATTTGTCGTGTTCATATTTTAAACGTGTTTAATATAGACTGCACTATGATATACAGTATATAGTAAACTCCTCAATTTACAATCAATTCAACTTATCTTCAAACTTTTTACACATCAGGTAGTTCATGTGGTTTAGATTGACATGCAAACAAATTTTCACATTTATATTCAGCTTGGAACAGCTTGGAACAGGCAAGTTCAGTCTGCTACTTCTATTCTCCTCATATACTCTATTCATGCTTTGTACAGAATGTTCTAGTAGGTCTGAGATCTTCCTATTCCCACTATTTGATGCAATGTCGCAGTGGTTGTCTACATACTGGTCGATAATGTCTTGGTCATGATGAGAGACAAGAGCCTGAGGTGTGAAAAATGATAAAGATTCCTTTAAACATTACATATTTGAAGTTGTTGAATGCATGATGAGAAAGTGCTCAACGTGCTTATAGTGTAATTATTATCATATTAATTATTATAGCCCTAAATTCTACAAATGTGCAAGCAACAGGGGATTGGATATACACATCAAGCAGGGACTTGTAGCAGTGTCCAGAAGCTTCATGCTTAATGAAGTTCAGAGGCATGAAGAAATTAGCAACATCAAAGCCAGAATCTGCTAATTAATTAGGCTTCTCTGTCAGTAAGAGAACACCTACTCTCTGAGAGACCCATTAGCATGTGCCATTAACATGTACCTGGGACTTTTTCTGTCAGCAACAACTAGTTTATGGAACACATTATGCAAACCTTTGTAAACACACTTAACAGTAAGTTGCGTTGGAGATGCTGCAGGTGACGGATATAAATGAACAAAGACGCGTCCAGGTGCTTTTAATAAAGGGAGCATCTTTAAAAGAGTCTTCAAGTAGGTGGGGAAGTGTTAGGTAAGTACCTAATGGATTGAATGCTGCTTAGAGTTTAAATCTCTACAAAAAGCAATTTCAGCTACAGTAGATAAGGCTAGAAGTTTGGCTTCAAATATCTTATGTATCTTCTTTTATTCCATAGCCACAGTAAATGTAATGTCTGATTGATCTGTGTTGTAACAGAGAGGTACTAAAGAAAATACAGTCAAAAAACTACAATTTCGACTCAAAGTGCCGGAATAACCCAGCAGAAAGAACAGTTTATACTGGATACATTTCTATTACAGCGCTGAAAAAGAATAGGAAGGAATTGATGACATGGATTTTAACTTCAGTTTTATTCCGTTTGAAGAAACACAACAAGGAAGCAATGAAGCAACATAGTTAGAATAAACAGACAGACAAAAATACAAACAATGTTATTTTAATACACTCACTGACAAAAAATAGTCAAAATCAATCAACATGGCAAAATGTCCGCGAGTGCTTTGTAGAGACATGTCTAGCATAACAATCTCTCAAGTGGTACACTACCCAAAAGTAGCCTCTGAGTGCCTTTTTACAGGGCAGTGGGGGAAGTACTTTTCATCAGACCCCACCTGTCAACATTTACAGTGGTGCTTGAAAGTTTCTGAAACATTTAGAATTTTCTATATTTTTGCATAAATATGAACTAAAATATCATCAGATTTTCAGACAAATCCAAAAAAGTAGATAAAAAGAACCCAGTTAAAAAATAAGAAAGGAAGATAATCCAATATTATGTATGAATGAGTGGAAAAAGTATTTGAACCCTCTAGGATTAGCAGTTAATTTGAAGGTGAAATTAGAGACATTTGTTTCCATTCAATGGGATGACAATCAGGTGTGAGTGGGCACCCTGTTTTATTTAAAGAACAGGGATCTATCAAAGTCTGCTCTTCACAACACATGTTTGTGAAAGTGTATCATGGCACGAACAAAGGAGATTTCTGAGGACCTCAGAAAAAGAGTTGTTGATGCTCATCAGGCTGGAAAAGGTTACAAAACCATCTCTAAAGAGTTTGGACTCCACCAATCCACAGTCAGACAGATTGTGTACAAATGGAGGAAATTCAAGACCATTGTTACCCTCCACAGGAGTGGTCGACCAACAAAGTTCACTCCAAGAGCAAGGTGTGTAATAGTTGGTGAGGTCACAAAGGACCCCAGGGTAACTTCTAAGCAACTGAAGGCCTCTCTCACATTGGCTAATGTTAATGTTCATGAGTCCACCACCATCAGAAGAACACTGAACAACAATAGTGTGCATGTCAGGGTTGCAAGGAGAAAGCCACTGCTCTCCAAAAAGAACATTCCTGCTCATCTGAAGTTTGTTAAAGATCACGTGGGACAAGCCAGAAGGCATTGGAAGAATGTTTTGTGAACAGTGAGACCAAAAATAGAACTTTTTGGTTTAAAAAGAAAAGCGTTATTCTTTGGAGAAAGGGACAAACACCTTCATTCCAGCATACAAGAACCTATCCCAGCTGTGAAAAAATGGTGGTGTATAGGATCTGTTTGCTGCATCTGGGGCACCAGGACGGCCTTACGCCCATTTTCATGATGGAACAATGCGCATTCTGAATTATATCAGGCAAACTTAATAGGCACACATATATAGGGGGGGGAACCAAACCCAAAAAAATCTGTCATGAACTGAATCTCAGAGAAGGTGGTCAGCGCACAGACAACGACCCTAGTGTACACCCCAGCCTACAAGACGCTTATACCAAAGAATGGTAAATCAAGAATAACGTTATGTTTTGGATGCGTTTTGCCTCCATCAGTAAACCCCCATTCTAGTCACCTGACTTAAATCCACATGGATCTTAAATGTTTCTTGTGGAAGGACCTGAAGTGAGACTGCTTAATGTGATCGCGAACCCACCACCATCCCAGACGCTGAAGCTGTTCTGTATGGCCAGCCGAATGGGATAAACTTCCTCCAAGCCGGTGTGCACGCGACTGACCTCAACAGTTACAGGAAACGGTTTAGCTGCAGTGCAGTGTGAACAAGGCCCGGGGCCTCACACCAGTATGCAAAGCAAAGGTTAAACTACTTTGCCACTCACTAACACGTAATATTGGATCATTTTCCTCAATAAATAAATGACCAAGTATAATATTTTTGTCTCATTTGTTTAACTGGGTTCTCTTTATCTACTTTTAGGTCTTGGGTGAAAATCTGATGATGTTTTAGGTCATATTTATGCAGAAATATAGCAAATTCTAAAGGGTTCACTAACTTTCAAGCACCACTGTACATATCTGCCTGAGACATAACTGCATGCTGAGTTTTGCAGCAATATGACATTTCTAGCTGGGTGCTTCATTTTTTTGTCAATAAATGAATAAAGGAAATGAATCTGATATGAAACCACTTACTGCAGCCTGTTCCATCAAAGGACCATAAAATTCCCTAAACAAACTAACAATGAGTTTACCTACCTGGGTTTGTGTCTCAGCAGATTGGCACTGCACACAATGGATACAGCAGATAGATAGGTTAGATAGCTTCAACTGTATTGTCATTGCTCAGTATAAGTACAAGGCAACAAAATGCAGTTAGCTTCTACCAAAAGTGCAAACAGTAACATTCTGCCCAAAGCAGAACAGTCCAAGAATAATAAATAAATAAAAAGAAATATATGAATATATCTACAAATAATGTATTCAAAATATAAAGAGGTTTGGATTTATATACATATGCATACATACTGTATATAGAAACCCAAATCAGAAAGAGTTGGGACAGTATGGAAAATGCAAACACAAAACTTCATTTCACTTCAATATACTGTACATCCATTGCTCCATTCCAGGCTTGAAAAACATTTCAAAAACGTTGTGACAGGGGCCATTTGGGGCTAGTAATGAGGTTTAAAAAACCCTAAATAATTATGAGATTTCAAACAGGTAATGTCAACAGGTGATTATAATCATGATTTGGTACAAAAGTACTATCCAAGAAAGGCTTTGAGCAGCAAAGATGGCAGAGGGTCTCCAGTTTGTCAACAAATGTGTAAGAAAATTATTGAAAGGTTTAAAAACAATGTTCCTCAAAGAAAGACTGTAAGGGATTTGCTTATTTCTTTCTCTATGGGCATAATATAAATAAACGACTCAAGGAGTCTTGAGGAATTTCGGTGTGTAAAGGGCAAGGATGCTAGACCTAAACTGAAGATCTGTGATCTCTGAACCCTCAGACAGTACTGCATCAAGAACCGCCATTCATCAATAGCTGATAGAACCGCATGGGCAAGGGATTACTTTAACAAACCTTTGTCAAGCACTACAATACGGCATTACATTCACTAGTCAATTAAAACTTTATTGTCCAAAAACAAAAGCCTTAGATTAACAATGTCCAAAAGCATCATAGACTTCTCTGGGCTGGGAGGCATTTGGGATGGCGTGTCACCCAGTGGAAACATGTATTGTGTTCAGACCAATCAGTGTTCTAGATCTTTTTTGGAAGAAATGGGCTTCTTGTGCTTCTGAGCAAAGACAAAAGAGCCATCCAACAACTAGTCCAAAGCCAAGATCTGTCATGGTATGGGGTTGTGTCTGAAGGAGGAAAGGCCGTGTGAGGGATTATGTTCCTTCTGCTTCAATAGCAGCCGCTGACAGCTGATCAAGGTACTGGCAAAGATGGTGGATGGACATGAGGAGCCATAGCAGGCAATTGTGACAGGGTATGGAAACATAAGGAGTTTGCTGTGTCCATATCATTCAGTTATTCAAAAGCAACTCTGTCAAGTAGCCTAGCGAGTAAGGTACTGGACTATGGACCAGAAGGTCCAGGGTTCACATCTCACCTTTGCCAAGCTGCCACTGTTGGGTCCTTGAGCAAGGCCCTTAACCCACAACTGCTTGGATTGTAAGAACGTATCAGTTTTAAGTCGCTCTGAATAAGGGCATCTGCTAAATGCTGTAAATGTAAGTATCCATAGTAGAAGGAAAGGCCAAGGATTAACTTTATAACACCTAACAACCTATCAAATGTATTGTTAATATATTATGTTAAATATAAATCGCTGTTAATTATGAATGGTGTAAGCCAATACCCTAAAGCATTGTTGGACATTCTCCAGTGGAGACCACTATGTGGTTTGTTTTCACTTTCTTCCTTGGTGACTTTGTTAATGTTTTATTGGAATCTATTCTCTGCTCACTCTGATATTGGTAAATTCTCTCATAGGCTACACCTGTTTGTAATTATTTATAATTAACTGGGTTTCACTGCAAAGTCCAAGCCTTGTTTGTTCCCTTCAGTGTGTTTATCAGGTTACTGATTTTGAACTCTGTTTTGGCTTGTGCTTTTGATATTTGGATTAATTGTAATAGTCCCTTGTTTCTCTGTCTGCTTGTGCTTTGACCCATGTTACAAAAAAAGTAACTATTTTCCTGTGCGGTATTTTCCCTAATAAACCATCAGTCTAAGGTTCTTGAAGATAAATGGTTATACCACAAAGCATTAATCATTTAAAGAACCAATGACAAAACATTTTCCCTAGCCCTTAAATGGCTAATCAGATTAAAATTCTACAAGACAAAATATGAACCTTCTGTCCTAACTTGGCATTCTGAGGTAAAAGGAAGATGTGGGGTCACCTTTCATCTTCTCATGTTAAAAGAACTAGCAGCTTCAGAGATCGTTTCACACGCTCCATCACACATCATGAGCTGCCGTGCATGTGCAAAGCCACTTCAGTGACATCAAAAGTCACTGCTTAGTTCTGCTAATGAAGGGGTCTCAGAAATAAGCGCTCCTTGTTAAAGACCTGCTATTACATGTGTGATTAATCATGTTAGTCACCTTTTAAAAGTCAAGTAAAACGAGTGAATAATTTAGAAAAAAGATTGGTTGTGCAAAAGCACAGGAAATATAATAGTAACATAAGACTTCATTCATTCATCAATCGTTCAGTTTCTTATTCGCTTAATCCTAAACAGGGAGAGCTGGTGCCTAAACAGGGTGCTAATCCATTGTAGGGCACACACACTCATGGCACTTTATAGACTCCAGTTAACCTAACACGCATGTCTTCAGACTGTGGGAGGAAACCGGAGTACCCAGAGTAAACCCACACAGACACAGAGAGAACACAGACCACTCCAGCTGGGGATTGAACCCAGGCCCTTCTTGTTGTGAGGTGACAGTGCTACCCACCGAGCCACCATGAAAGAAAAGAGTCGTTTCTGCCTTTATTAATGTAGGAGATTGGTAAAGTCTGGAAGTACAGGCTAAAAATTATGGTACAAACACTATATGAAAAACACTCAAACATCTGTCAGTATAGGTTGCCATATATAGTCCACATACACAGTATTAGGAATGGAAAATAAAACGATGAAAAAAACAGTCTGGTGGTGACAAATATTAAAATCTATTATCAGAAAAACATTGAAAATACAGCATCATAAGTGGTTACATATTATCTTTAAATTTAAAGATATTGCTAACAAAATCATCTAAGAAAAGTCAAAGACCTGGCACCATAGGTTGCCAAATATGTATAAATGTATACAATTTTTAAGGAATGATCATTTGCAACAGACATTAAAGAGAAGATCTAATATACAGTATAGTTCAGACCTCACACTTCCATGATTCTTTGCTGTGTTTTTGCACCGAATGAAAAATTGTGACAAAACACACACACACACACACACACAGTGTTCAATAAGAATAAACTGTAATGATCAAGCAGTTGCATTGAACTGATGGATTTTCATTTCTACCATTTTTATAATACATGGCCAGCTAGAATAACTACCTATATTTAGACAGCTAATAAGCTACAAATTCATTAAATATGTATTATTTAATTGAATCATTATACCACTTTTATAATTGGACTACTTTATGATATCGGGCTAAGTGAATAGTAAGTGGTTTATAACTGCCGATGTGCCACCTCTGATTTGTATAAGCATCAGTGATTGTACTACACTGGAACACTTCAGCTTTGAAAAATTATGTAGAAGTGCTCTCTGAATGGCCATTATTTTCACCCCCTGCAGAGAAAAACCTTTCAGAATTCTTAGTCTGCAGTGTCCACACAGTGTTTCAGAGGATTTAAGGGCATCGTCAATCATGGGTTAAAATCGGCTGAAACAATAATATGGTATGCCAGTACGACATTCCAGCACCATAAATAATTCAGAGAGGCTTTTAAAAATTTAAAAAAATTGTTTGCCACTTTCAAATTCTATATGATAAACAGCAAGAGTCAAGGTTGTTGCTGATTCCCAGGCATGATTTACTTTTAGTAAATCTACTAACAGAAAATCATGCCTAGGAAATACTAAAAGTTGCTTTGTGTTTGTTGTGTGGTGAACGTTTTTCTTTGTCTAGTAGTGTGGTGTGTGTATATAGTTTTGGTGCTTCAGGAGCTGTGCCTTTAATGAGAGGTCATGAACATGCCAAGGTCTGTACACCCTGGCACATTAGTTTTGTGAGAATCCCCCACCAAAGGTTTCTGTGTCATGCATAATTACTAGGTGCTTCCAAACCTGCGTTAAAACACAGGTAACGAGTTTGAGTCAAAAAAAGTAAAATGCTACTAAACTATCTAGGACTGTAACTTTAATTCATTCACCTTCTTTTATGCTTAATCCTAGTCTGGGTCATGGAAAAGTCTGTGAACTGCTGGTGACAAAGGGTGCAAGGCAGGAACAACCCTAGACAGGGTGCCAATCAATCATAAAACTGACACACGAAGGGCACTTTGGAACACCAATTAACATAACACATCTTTGGAATGTGGGAGGAAACCAACGCAGACACGGGGAGGACATGGAAACTACTAAACTGTTATGTATGTGCACATCAAGTGATATACAGTGGGGCAAAAAAAGTATTTAGTCAGCCACTGATTGTGCAAGTTCTCCTACTTAGAAAGACGAGAGAGGTCTGTAATTTTCGTCATAGGTACACTTCAATTCTGAGAGACAAAATGAGAAAAAAAATCCAGGAAATCACATTGTAGGATTTTTAAAGAATTTAATTGCAAATCATGGTGGAAAATAAGTATTTGGTCACACACAAACAAGCAAGATTTCTGGCTCTCACAGATTTGCAACTTCTTCTTTAAGAAGCTCTTCTGTCCTCCACTCATTACCTGTATTAATGGCACCTGCTTGACCTCGTTATCTGTATAATAGAAACCTGTCCACAGCCTCAAACAGTCAGACTCCAAACTCAACCATGGCCAAGACCAAAGAGCTGTCGAAGGACACCAGGAAGAAAATTGTAGACCTGCACCAGGTTGGGAAGAGTGATTCCACAATAGGCATAAATAAATCAACATTAATAAAGCAACTGTGGGAGAAATTGTAAGAAAATGGAAGACATACATGACCATTGATAATCTCCCTCGATCTGGAGCTCCACACAAGATCTCATCCTGTGGGGTCAAAATGATCATGAGAATGGTGAGGAAAAATCCCAGAACTACACGGAGGGACCTGATGAATGACCTGCAGAAAGCTTGGACCAAAGTAACAAAGCTACCATCAGTAACACACTATGCCGAGAGGGACTCAGATCCTGCAGTGCCAGGCGTGTCCCCCTGCTTAAGCCAGTACATGTCCAGGCCCGTCTGAAGTTTGCCAGAGAGCATATGGATGATCCAAAAGAAGACTTGGAGAATATCATGTGGTCAGATGAAACCACAATAGAAATTTTTGGTAAAAACTCAACTCGCTGTGTTTGTGTATGGTGTTTGGAGTTGCGCCATACCTACTGGGAAGCATGGGGATGGAAACATCTTGCTATAGGGCTGTTTTCTGCAGAGGGGACAGGATGACTGATCCGTGTTAAAGGAAGAATGAACTGGGCCATGTATCGTGAGATTTTAAGTCAAAACCTCCTTCCATCAGTAAGAGCATTGAAGATGGAGCCTGGCTGCGTCTTCCAGCAAGGAGAGGCTCCGTAAAAAGCATTTCAAGGTCCTGGAGAGCCCTAGCCAGTCTCCAGACCTCAACCCCAGTGAAAATGTGTGGAGGGAGTTGAAGGTTCGTGTTGCCCAGCGATAGCCCCAAAACATCACTGCTCTAGAGGAGATCTGCATGGAGGAATGGGCCAAAATACCAGCTACAGTGTGTGTCAACCTGGTGAAAACTTACAGGAAACGTTTGACCTCTGTCATTGGCAACAAAGGTTATGTTACAAAGAATTGAGTGGAACTTTTGTTATTGACCAAATACTTTTTTTCCACCATGACTTACAATTAAATTCTGTAAAAATCCTACAATGTGATTTCCTGGATTTTTTCTTCTCATTTTGTCTCTCATAGTTGAAGTGTACCCATGATGAAAATTACAGACCTCTGTCGGAGAATACTTTTTTGCCCCACTGTGTGGGTGGGTGGATGGATGGATGGATGGATGGATAAATGGATGGAACATTAAAGAGCCTTAATGTTTTGCCTGTATACAATACTTTAAAACACTCCTAATATAAAGTATGGGCCACCCTGCATTGAGAAGGCTGTTGAAATGGCACATTTAGGTGACCAGGCACTTCACTGATTAGCTAAATACAAGCACTGTACAGGAGGTCACTTCAAGCCTACCCCACTAAGCACAGATATGTAGTGTAATTTGGTGAAAACCATCATTGAAAAGGATTACATGAGATTGGCCCTATGGTCTTCTCTTGGGCTTTGTTGCAATCTGCAGGCCAATCTAAAACAACCCAGGGTTGACCTTGTGCTGTGGAGATTTTATTAGGAGCGACTTTAGCACTCAGACTACTAGCATGGCTTTCATGCTGCTTTGCTTTTTGTTTTCTCTTTTTCCTCTCCTTCATTCCCGTCTCCTTGTCTGCCACTCAGACCATGTGTTTCATTTTCAGCAAACTGAAATTCCATCATATATTGCGCTGCTCTCTCTGATCCTTTGCTTGTCCTGTAATTGAACATTCCCCAGTGCAAACTATGGGATGTCAAAGAAAAGAACAAAAAAAATTGCCCTCTCATCCTAATGCTATCAAATACTCTGAAAATGAGGAAAATGGCCTGTTGGAATTCAATGACATAGTTTATTTCATATTGGGGTTTTTCCCCTATGTTCAAGTCTATACAAGCTCCTGTCTATATAATGTCAAATTCAATATAGAATAATGAGACAGTACAGTTTCCTATAGTACACAAATTGCTTCTTTTACTAACGAGGCCTACACACACTTTTCAAGTCAGCACTATACTGCCATCTCTGACCTGAGAAGGCAGCAAATGGCTACAGTGCAAGTTCCCAAGTTCTCATGCTTGTGGAAACTACATTTCCCAAAAATGTTTGTGGGCCAATCAGTTCCAAATTTCTTACACTTGTCGGGCAGTGTATAGAGTGGCATTGCCATTGTTCCCTGTTGCACCTTTGTAGAGGGATAGCCCTAAGTCATTGGATGGCTGTGTGACAGATGAACCCTAAAGGTTGAACAATGAAACAGAAGAGGTGAGAGATTAAAACTTAAAGTCCAAAAGAAGGAGTTTAAAGGACCAAAGTAGTGGAGCAGATTAAAAGAGAATTGTTTGTTTGTTTGTATGGGGTTTTATACCATGGCTAATTGTTGCTAATATTCATGGCAAATGGTTTCGTTGGGTAAAGTAATCATTGTTACTACTGCTCAGGGGTCTCAGAGTTGGGCTTTGATTCCTATGTGTGAAGGATACTTCAAGGCATTGGTTATGTTCTCTTGTTTTAGTGCATCCAGGATATTCCTGGTTATTCTCAGACTATCTCTAATACTTGCATCTTGGTTGCATTCAGTGACTGTGTTTTATTGATATAATGGTGCGACAGCTATTACATATGGTTTGGAGCTTCCCTTTTAGGAGGTGTTGATGGGTAAGTCTAGTGTGCCCAATATGGCACCATGTGGTTTGGTCTGCCCCTTCGGGGAGGGAAGTTGCTTCTTTTATGACTGGGTATATCTCATGTAGTTTGTAGTTTTCCTGGCTTTCCCACTTTAGCTGCCACAGTTTCTTGATGTATGTCCAGATTGCTGATTTAGTGTCTGTTGCCGGAAGTTATAGGTGTGGTATTTGCATGGTAGCTGTGCTGTGACAGTCTGTTTGCCTTTTCATTTCCTGGGATGTCACTGTGTCCTGGGATCCAGCATATTTTTAGATCATATTTTCCTTTTGTGAGGTTCTGAATTTGACCTAGAATATTATTGATTGTGTGTTTCTAAGATAATGAATCCAGTGCTTGAATGCATAATAGAATCTAAGCAACTTACATTTGCATGGTTTGTGTATATTCCAGTGCCATTAGTATGGCTATTCCTTCAACTGTCAAGATATAAGTCCATTTTCTGGGAGAAAGTCACTGCTGCAGCAACACTGTTTGGGGATTTAGATCTATCTGTGTATATGATTGTGTTTTGGGTATTTTCCACGATATAGAGGAAGTCTTGCTGGTGTGCATTATGGTTTGCATTCTGCTTTTGGTTCTTGGCTAGGTCCAGGATTATCTGGTGTCTTAACGATGTCCCATGGAGGAAGGGGTTCAGCATGAGACTGGGGAATGTTCATTGTCTCTAGGTATTGTCTCATTTGAGTTCCTACAGGTTGGATTGTATTTGCCCGCAGTTGCAGTAAGCTTGATGTCATTGGGGTGAAAATCATTCCATAGGTCGGGATCAAGGGGTGGCTTTTAAGATTTTAAATATATTGCAGGATCGTTTGTGGTCTGAGGTTCAGGGGTGACTCGTGGGCTTTAGCATATAGACTTTGCACTGGAGATGTTCTAAAGGCTAGCCTTAGTCTGCAATGTTACTGTGGTAGCGGTTAAGGTACTGGACTATGGACCAGAAGGTTCTGCCAAGCTTTTATGTTTTGTTGAGTCCTGTTGGCTCCTTGAGCAAGACCCTTAACCCACAACTGTTTGGATTGTAAGACTGCATCAATTGTAATTCACTCTGATGTAAATGGTGGATTGTGTTTAATCTGGCCCATATATCGTGCTGAAAGAGAATGGGATAGCACAGAACTTCACGTTCTGAAGAGAGTTGAAACCAATGCCAATTGAGAACTGAAGTGATATGGATATGAATGCATATTCCAAATGAAAGGAATTTAAGTTTTGTCTGAAGAAAGTAAGGGAAACATAAGATTTATTTATTTACAAATTGCCACTATTGCCATAGACTTGCTTAGTTGGGGCGGTGGGCCTAGATCATTTTAAAGCTTCTTTGAGACGATGCTCTTTTGTAAGAAGCACTACAGAAATCAATCTGAATTTGTTTGTGAGATTTGGAAGTCTCAGCTTGAGTGTGTTCTTTATAATTCCCTTGAATTATGGACACCTTGTTTGTGGACACCATTTTAGGCATCTCATTGTTGCTGTGATACCATCCTCGTTGTGGTCAGATGCCATTTTGTAACTGTCTACCCTTTCAAAAAGGACTTTCTTTGTTAAAATCTGCTACTTTTACATTTAGAGCATATGTGCTCGTGCCAAAATAAACAGCATGCAGCCCAAGACCACCACTCAACTAAAACCCTGATAGAAGTTTATATAAGTAAAAATAACAAACATGGTAACAAAGGAAGGAAGCAATGATTTTGAAGATCTTGATGCTGGCCTTGCCTTAATCTTGATCTGTGGCTCCAGTCAAGACATGCTTGAATTTGTAAGAGTAAGAGGTACACAGTGAGATTTAAAGGACTAAAGCCTTTAGGTAGGAAGGGGATGGTCCATTTTTAAGTTTGTAGGTGTGCATCAGAGTACTAAAACTGATGTGGGCAGCTACAGGAAGCCAGTGAAGTGAAGACAGCGTCAAGATTATGCAAGAAAAAATAGTGAACTATAATTATTGTCATGAAAGGACACCACAGAGGAACCAATCTCTCTAAATGACAAATGTTTGACAAAAATATTGTTCATAAGAAAACTCAAGTACCAACATCAAACCTTATTCCAGCTGTGAAGCATAGTGGAGGAAGCATCCAGGAAAGCTTTACTGCCTCAGTGTTTATAGTTTGCAATATATCATATCACAATGTTTTAAAAAAAGAAAATGCATGTTTTCAAATGGTTTTGCAGGACCTGAAGAGGCCTGTCCATGCAAGTAATTCCAGTATGGTCTAGAATTAGAACTAGAAGCTAGTCTCATTTGCAATTTGCAAGAACGATTACTGCAGCTAATGGATGTTTTATCAATAAGTTAAATTTCTTTTTTTACAAATGAACTGTAAATGATTGATATCATTCAATAGGGACATAACTACACTTTGTGCATTTTTCATTTATTCTGAATGTTTTAATGAGGCTTGAATAAAATAGTACGTCAACTTTAAATAAAATATATGTGTTTCAGCCATGCCCCATTCCCAAGAGAAGTGGATGGAAACTGAGATTCAGGAATGTTGCATAGACATTTAGGAATAACACTAAATGCTTGCTAGTGATGCAATCTAGCAGGAAGAAAAAACGTCAGAGATGTGTCAAAAAAGTTTTTCCCTGTGGATCTGTTCACCCTCGTGGAAATACATGTCAACAAAAGTCAACAATTTAAAATGCTGTTTATGCCCCCGTTCGTGTCTGCCTCTATTTATTATTTTGTTTCATTCCTTTTAAGGCCTCAGACATCCAAGCTTGAAGTTGTCGCTAGAAGGAACGCTGAGAGGAGCCTCTGAGCATCCCATCACCTCAGATACACATCATATGCAGAGTGGTAGTTCACGAGAGCAGCCATGAGCACAAATCAATATAATAACACTCAGCTTTTCTTTCCTACAAGCTGTCAGCAAAAATATTACTGGCATTTGCATATTTCTACACTACAATCCTAACCCACACAGCCTCGGTATATACCATCATAAAGTAAGTAAAACGTATCATCTCCGAGCAAGACGAGGATGATGAGTGGGTACACACACTGTTAGTGAATAGGTTCCTACTCGGAGAAAACAGGAACAGCCATCACAACATCTCAAAAGTGTTTTACAGAGGTGTATGCCCATAAACGTAAATATGGCACTTTCCAAGGAGTGCCGTAACAGCTCGTGTTTGACTTGCAGATGGTGGTTGTTAAAATGTGTTTGCAGGCCATCACAACACCCTCTCTTCTGGATACAAACGGATTGTGCGTGGCAAAATTAAGCAAGGATTATTTAAAATAGAATGAACCGTTTATGATATTAGATTCCACTAATGTGTTTCATTTCATTAATTGTTTTATTTCACAGGGACAGTGCTCATTAATCAACAGGTAAATGACTGTAAATGAGCCATAG
The DNA here is from genome assembly GCA_025084515.1 of Ancistrus triradiatus. Taxonomy (NCBI): domain Eukaryota; kingdom Metazoa; phylum Chordata; class Actinopteri; order Siluriformes; family Loricariidae; genus Ancistrus; species Ancistrus triradiatus. Next base: position 56,988 of record JAJAGP010001651.1, on the reverse strand, counting down.
TTAACCATAAAGGCTAATTTTAGTCCCTGGTCAGTTAAAATGGAAGCTTAAAATGATAAAACAGTTCAAGAAAATTACATATGATCAGTACAAACACAATACCGAAAGTGCAAGAAAATATAACTAAGCAATTCAGAGACTAATGCACACTTGATTATTAATAAGCCACAACTTCAGCTGACCAGCAAAAGAACGAGAAGTGTTGATTTCTCTGGTATAGATTGTCCTAAGTGGAGGAGGAGCAATAGTGTGTAATATCTTAAAAACAAGACAAAGTTTAACACTTTTAATCAAGTTTTCCCAGCTCAGATGATTGTTGCTTTCACACTTACTTATGTCAATGAAATTTGTAACAAATGCAATTTTCTTATCAGTAACATCACAAAATAAGTGTTTTAGCCTGAGTTAATATCTATTAAGGAGAATACAAATCATTGTTGCTCTGTATAAAAGGTCTGGTCAATGCTGTAAACCTCTGGTGATACAACTTCCTCAAACAATACACCCAAGCTAGGGGACACTGATCAGTATTTAGCATACAAGATACAATAATATGTTTAAAATTAAAATGTAATTGTATACAGTGGTGCTTAAAAGTTTGTGAACCCTTTAGAATTTACTATATTTCTGCATAAATATGACCTAAAACATCATCAGATTAAACATCACCAGATAAGTCCTAAAAGTAGATAAAGAGAACCCAGTTAAACAAATAAGACAAAAATATTATACTTGGTCATTTATTTATTGAGGAAAATGATCCAATATTACATATTAGTGAGTGGCAAAAGTATGTGAACCTCTAGGATTAGCAGTTAATTTTAAGGTATGGAAGGTTTTATGCACTTATGTTACAGTGGAACAAATAAAAAACACTATCATAAGAAAGTCTGACAACATTGTCAGGTCATGATATAATGGGACCGCAAACAGACTAGTGTGAAATTACAATACAAAAAAAAGAAAAAACATTCAGCGGTGCAGTGTAGTCAAGTCTAGTGGATATACTGTGCCTAAGCAGTTAATTTGAAGTTGAAATTAGTCAGGTGTTTTTCAAACAATGGGATGACAAACAGGCATGAGGGGGCACCCTGTTTTATTGAAATAACATGGATCTATCAAAGTCTGCTCTTCACAACACGTTTGTGGAAGTATATCATGGCACGAACAAAGGAGATTTCTGAGGACCTCAGAAAAAGAGTTGTTGGTGCTCATCAGGCTGGAAAAGGATACAAAACCATCTCGAAAGAGTTTGGACTCCACCAATCCACAGTCAGACAGATTGTGTACAAATGGAGGAAATTCAAAACCATTGTTACCCTCCCCAGGAGTGGTCGACCAACAAAGATCACTCCAAGAGTAAGGCGTGTAATAGTTGGTGAGGTCACAAAGGACCCCAGGATAACTTCTAAGCAACTGAAGGCCTCTCTCACATTGGCTAATGTTAATGTTCATGAGTTCAACATCAGAAGAACACCGAACAACAATGGTGTGCAAGGAGAAAGCCACTGCTCTCCAAAAAGCACATGGCTGCTCATCTGCAGTATGCTAAAGATCACGTGGACAAGCCAGAAGGCTATTGGAAGAATGTTTTGTGGCTGGATGACCAAAATAAAACTTTTTGGTTTAAAAGAAAAGTGTTAGGATTGGAGAAAGAAAGCACTGCATTCCAGCATAAGAACCTTATCCCATCTGTGAAACATGGTGGTGGTACCATTCTTTGGTAGAACAACTTGTGTACTTAGGGTTGTTGTCTTTCTGCACGACCCACCTTCTCTTGAGATTCAGTTCATGGACAGATGTCCTGACATTTTCCATTAGAATTCTTTGATATAATTCAGAATTCATTGTTCCATCAATGATGGCAAGCCGTCCTGGCCCAGATGCAGCAAAACAGGCCCGGGGGGGCTTTACACCAGATACTGAAAGCAAAGGTTCACATCCTTTGGCCACTCACAAATATGTAATATTGAATCATTTTCCTCAATAAATAAATGACCAAGAATAATATTGTTGTCTCATTTGTTTAACTGGGTTTTCTTTATCTACATTTAGGACTTGTGTGATAATCTGATGATGTTTTTCGTAATATTCATGCAGAAATATAGAAAATTCTAAAGGGTTCACAAACTTTCAAGCACCGCTGTCGTTAAACCCTAACCCCAAGTAATGACGTTTTATATATTTTGTGTTTATATGTATAATATTGTGCGAGCGGCTGGCATTCCATCCAGGGCATGTTTAAACATCCACCTTACGTTGTCTGGAGAGAGGCACCGGAGCCCCTGTGCCCTGAAAGTAGGTGGAATAAAAAAAAGTAGAATACTGATGACAGTACATGGTGTCTGGCCCACAATCCCAGAAACACTCAATGCAAGGTTTGAAAAACTCTCTGGACATGGGCTGAATCCATCACAGGGAACTACTAGAATACCTCACCATGGAACCATTAAAACACCATGGAGGCATGAAGAACAGGCCATATTCACACTATATAGACAAAAGTTTGTGGAGTTTTCCCCCACATATGCTGCTACAACACTCTGGTCTTCTATAAGGGCTTTTCACTAAATTTTGGAACATGACTGCAAGGTCTGCTTCTGATTTTAGACAATAAGCCCTGGCTCACTTTGGAATTCCAGTGCATTTTCAAGGTTCTGTGCCCTGACAAACCAATTCTCTATGGACTTTAAGGACAACAAGGCAGAAATTTGATGCACTGACTTGTTGGAAGCAGAACCCATTATACTGCCCTGTTTTGTCTATGGAGAATCCAGAAATGTATGCTTTACAAACAGGGTCAGTCATAACACTGGCCATTTAAGCACGACTGGCCATTTATGAGGGAGAGGAGATGGATGAAAGAATCATCATTTACATGTACATTTGTTATTTAGCAGACGCCCTTATCCAGAGTGACTTACAACTTACAAATACCCTTTGTATTTATATTACAGTAGCATACAAATACTATATATGTCTTGATGCATGCCCAGTAATCTAGACAAACTCCCAGAAGTTGAATCAGTTCATCTGGACATCAGTTTATCTGTAACCTTATGTCCAAATGAACTGATTGAACTTCTGGGACGATGTCTATGGTAATGTTGGGTCATCAACCAATCGGTTTCACAGAAACTATGCATACCTGAACTTCCAAAAATTCAAACTACACCAAAAGTAATTACACGCATACATAGGATACCTATCCAGTTCACTGCTTGAAAATGCATTCTCTGCATATATCTCTGAACCAGTGGCCTTTACTATACAGTAATTGGTTTCCCACAGAGATACCCAGTAGTTTTGTATTAAGCTAGCTCTCCTCTGATCTTGACAAATGCCATATCCCCACATGTCCCTAAAGCCCAGTCACGCCTGTCCAAAACCTCCCCCCGAGACCTGGTTAAACACAACTCCATTACCTGCTCGCTGGAAGGAGCATTGGATGAGGAGCGCATCAATCACGCAGTCTTCGGCTCTTAAAAAATTTATCGTCCTCTGCTTTACTTTTGCCTCCTCGTGCGGGGAGGTCGGCCATTGTTCAAACATCAATCGTTCAGGCCTGTCAGCTGCTGTGCGTTACCTCATCATGGCTACCACAGAGAACGCAAGGGACCAAGGGCGGAGAAGTGAAGGAGAAAGGTGGGGTTGAGCAACAAGCAATACAAAAGATGGCTGAACGGCTGGAAAGTATCGGATGGGGATTCATTTTAAGACTTGTGGATTAAACCTGGAAAGAAAATGGCTACACTGTGATATCTGCTCGCTAATGCATTACTCTGGATGTCTCTCTGTGGATAATGGAAGTTACTTTCTCTGACAGCCTCGAATATAGATATGGAAAAAATTTTGTGATTCATTTTGCGTAAAACAGCTAGATGACTTTTCATTCTCTATTTATCTTCATCTGGGTAGGCTCACAGGCTGACTGGAACCTATCCCAGAAACACTGGATGCAAGGCAGGTATATGCTCTGGACACCACTTTTATTCCATCACTGGGCAGCACACGCCTACTCCTTCATTCATACTCGCAGCTTTGGCTAATTTAGAGTAGCCAGTTCACTTAGTGGCATATATTTGGATTGTGAGAGGAAACCAGAGTACCCAGAGGAAACCCATGTGGGCTGTAACCGGAGGCTAGGATCAAACCTGTGTCCCCAGAGCAGTGCGGATTCACTCACAGCTAGGGCTAAGTTAGGCTTGCCAATTCATAAACTGGCTCGTTTTTGGAATGTGGGCAGGAAACGGATTACCCAAAGGAAACCCACAAGGCCCAGAGTCAAGTATACATTTAGGTCCTCCATTAGGTTTAATAGTGTCTTCTTAGCACTCGCATAAGTCTAGATCTTCAGAGCATTAAATGCATACAAATATATTTACATTACTTTGCATTGTTATGCCTATAACTATTTAAACATTTAGCAAGTCACTCTGTAGCAAGATCATCTGCCAAATGATCAAATGCAAGTATATAAAATCAAAAGCTGAGACACCCCTACCAGAGAAAGAAAAAAGCCTTAACTGGTATCTTTCCATTTACACATGGCAGAAAAACAAAATCTTATCTAAAAAGTAAAGACCAGCAGAGCTACATTATGATCCTCCATCAAACTGTCAGTCTCTCATTACTCACTTTCATCCTGAATGCCAGCTTATAGGTCACTTTAATAATAGTCTAAATAAGCACCTATTGATGTCAGGCCAAAGGTGGCAGTGCCCAGCAGGGAAGGGGACAGGTTAGCAGGAGGCTTATTCTGCTACAAAATAACCACTGCTGACTAGCAGTGAGAGGCCAGAAGAAAGTGATAAAGGTCAGGGCAGAGGAGCCCTGGCATACTGACATGAAGAATTCACCAAGGGAGGTATGAAAAGGCATGGAAAGACAGTTAAACAGTGAAGAGAGAAAGAAACCATCTTGGCATCTGAGCAGCAGATAAGAGGGTTTCTTAAGACGAGAGTCATCATCTTCTCAATTGCACCTACATGCTGTTTGGACCCTATTCACTACAGTGTCAATCTGTACAAAGTGGAGAAATCTCAGCTCCGTACTCACCGAGGATCAGTTCCAGGGTGCCCAGCATAGTATTTGTGTATAACCTACACAAATCCTTCCAAAATCATCTGTAGATTACACAAAATTGAAGGTGGCAAAAGTATGCAAGTTCAGTAATTCAGAAGTACAGTGGTACCTCGGTTCTCGACCACTTCAATGAATTCAGTTGGCGATGTTTTTTGAGTAGAAAAAATTTTTCGTTCTTTGTTTGGTACTCGGCGCACTTGCTTTAACCTGTATCAGTTGAGCCGCACGGGTCATTTCAGCCGAAACTCGATTCATGATTCAGTACATAGTGACTCAGTGATTCAGATTCTCAACAGTGACGATCTTTATTTTTACATCTACTGTACTGTATTCTTAGTGCAAATAAGTCTTCCTGGGTCATAAAATGGTTATTAATGACAGCCAACCAAAGGGAAAACTGGCTTTCAGGCTGAGCAGTTAGCATTAGCAGCTAGCACCCTGAGTTCACCAATAGAGTAAGTGCTTTTACTTTTCACTTTCAATCCATTACTCACTAAAGTACATGAGATTCTTCAACACTTTATTATAAAACAAGCTTTTGGCCAACTGCAAGTTAATGCAAGTTTTAATGTTTAATAGGCTCAGCTATAATGAAGTATAGACTATATTAAATTAATCGGTTCATGATACATTTAACTTATGATTGATTGGTTGGAACATATCCCCATCATAAATCAGGGAGCACCTGTACAATACAACTCCATTAATGCATATAATAGACTCTGGAATGGATTTATTCAATTTACAGTATTCCATATAGGAAAAATTTGCTCGGTACTCATCATTTTCGGTTCTTGACAAGCGTTCTGGAATGAATTAACGACGAGAACCGAGATACCACTGTCCTTCTAATATGATTTTAAATAAGTAAAATTTAGAGTATGGCTTGTATGCTTTATTCATGTAGAAGTATAAAAGCACATACTGCTAACTGTACTTAAAGTTAAAAGATTGTTCTTCTTTAAAACCCTTATTAACTCAATTTTTGAAACAGGACTTATTAAAGGTAAGAGGTACAGCTCCATTACACTGAGGGTACATAATGTTTTGTACTACAACTACATGAATCATCTGCCAAACTCATACAAAAGACATTATCATCTTTAACTAACCACTGCAAAAATAGAATAAAACATTTTCAGACATGAGAAACCAAATCATACAAAATATTTTTTATAAATGTTGATAAATCCCTCATAACTAGACATGTCAATATTCAGAAATGCAGTATATCAGGATATATAACCCAAACGATAGATATCATCAACTCTGAAACACTGTCACTGCTTTTTTCTCAAACAAACAACAGCTTCATCAACTTCATCACTTTTTTAAAGTTACACTACTTAATTAAAAAAAAAAAAAACTTTTAGAAATGTTATATATAATGTTTTTAATACACCTTTTATATTCATTGCAGAAATAGAATTCACCATCCCAGAGACATGGGAAAACCTCTAATGTCAGATTAATAAAAGCAGCATAAAGTGTATACAATTATTTTTGAGAATAGTTATGCTTTTGGTGTATTGCTTTTATGGTTTATTAGACTTTGGTCGACTTTAGTGTTGCTCATGACATGGCACGCTAACCTGTGTGAACGCTTGGGAACATGTGATGCTTCCCTTTTTGAAAATTTTGAGTCATCTAAGTATCTCTATGATCTCTCATAGATGTATCACATAAATGTCTGTAAAAAAGCGTACCTGCTCTGCAAGAGCACCTTCAAAATTGTGAATCACGGCATGCACATTGAAAACCAAAATTGAGAGGTGCACACCCGCGTCACTGTTGGTGCGTTCCCTCGTACATTTATGCCAGTTGCAATGCATCAAGTATAAACCAAGGATTCAGATTGCCCTGAGTCTTCGTGCCACCCCGAAAAACAAATACTAAATACATTCATAAAAGTTAAAGTGTCAACACTTTTTTTTAAAAGCTAGTGAGTAAAAAGTACAGATTTTTCTTTTGACATCTAGTGAATAAAAATGAAAAAGTATTAAGTTATAGAAATAATCAAGTCAAGTCAAATTGATTTATATAAACACTTTTTACAATACAGCATTGTCTCAAAGCAGCTTTACAAATATATTGGCTCAAAGCCCTAACTGAGCAAGCCTGAGGTGACAGTGGAAAGGAAAAACCTCCTTGGGCAGCCTGGATATAAAATATAAGAATTAAAGAAATATATGTAAAAGAAAATAAACTACGTAGAGATATATATATATATAATATATATATATATATATATATATATATATATATATATATATATATATATATATATCTATATATATATATATATATATATATATATATATATACCCTACATTTTATATACATAAAGTATTTAGTCAGCTACTGATTGTGCAAGTTCTTCTACTTACAAAGATGAGAGAGGTCTGTAATTGTCATAATGGGTACACTTCAACTATAGGAGACAAAATGAGAAAAAAATTCAGGAAATCACATTGTAGGATTTTTTAAATATTTAATTGTAAATCATGGTGGAAAATAAGTATTTGGTCAATAAAGTTGGTCCAACTCAATACTGAAAAAAGCAAGATTCTGGCTCTCACAGACCTGTAACTTCTGTTCTCCACTCTCCACTCGTTACCTGTACTAATGGCACCCTGTTTTTGACCTTGTTTCAGCATGACAATGATCCCAAACCACACTGCTCGGGCAACGAAGGAGTGGCTCCATAAAAAGCATTTCAAGGCCCTGGAGTGGCCTAGCCAGTCTCCAGACCTCAACCCCATAGAAAATTTGTCCGTGTTGCCCCAAAACATCACTGCTCTAGAGGAGATCTGCATGCAGGAATGGGCCAAAATACCAGCTACAGTGTTGTGCCAACCTGGTTGAAGACTTACAGGAAACGTTTGACTTCTGTCATTGCCAACAAAGGTTATTTTACAAAGTATTGAGTTGGACCAAATGTATTGACCAAATACGTTATTTTCCACCATAATTTACAATTAAATTCTTTAAAAATCCTACAGTGTGATTTCCTGGATTTTTTTTTTTCCTCATTTTTGTCTCTCATAGTTGAAGAGTACCTGTGATGAAAATTATAGACCTCTCATCTTTTCTAAGTAGGAGAACTTGCACAATGAGTGGCTGACTAAATACTTTTTGCCCCACTATATATATATATATATATATATATATATATATATATATATATATATATATATATATATATATATATATGTGTATATACATGTGTATATGTACACGTGTGTATATGTGTGTGTGTGTATGTGTATATATATATATATATATATATATATATATATATATATATATATATATATACACATACTGTATATGGCTAGTGTAATGTATTGTATTTATATAGAATATAAGCTAAAGTCAAAAATAGAGAATAAAAAAAGTCAATGTAGGTTAAACTGTAGGTCACTTTAGGTCACTCTAGGCACTGTAATCAAGTACCTGAGTACTATAAGTACAGTAATGAAGTACTTGCACCACCACTTACCACCTCTGCTTATAATGTCTATGGAAATGCTATGTAACTAGTTACACTGTAATGTTTTGGGAATAGTGATCTTTATCTTATCTTTGACTTATCTAAATAAGTTATTTCACGTAAACAAATGAGATGCGAGGCGAATAATGCTCACACACCGACTACTAGAGTGAGACTGAGGATCTGTTAAATTGCTGGAGGCTACAGCATATGGAATGCCAGTCAATTCATTATTCGTGTGGTGCGTTTCATCTGCCAAATGGAAAAAAAATGGCGTCTAGAAGAGCTTCATATGTGTGAAATGTCTCTTTGGATGGCATCTGTCATGAAAAAGTCGCTGTGAGTGCCGTCAACAGCACAACAGCCTTCACACCAGGGTGTGTCTACACATCACTTCTTGCTTGTGGATTCAGTGTAGTGCTCAATGTGCGGCAAATTGAAGTTTGCTTCTTGAAACTTTTTTTCCCCCAAAGATACGGAGGGCCGATTGTCTGTTAGGAACAATTCCATCCATAGCACACTAGTAATGAAATGAGCCATGTGTGTAACTTCAAATCAAATCATATTCAGAATCAGTGACATGGTCCATTGTATAAGAAACACACTTGTCCATAAGGTACATCTTCAGTAAGACGATCATATCCTCATCCAACCCCTAGATGCACTCGGCTTTCACTTAAACGAACGAGCTCAAACACACAAGTGCCTCTTTACTGTCTTTTCTTCAAACCTGACTCTCATCTGTATAAACACGGGAGGGTGTGATTGTTCACGGACAAATGGAATAAATACTAAAGTAGAACATGCCCAGTCTTTGCAGGTCTTAGCAAAATCTATATAGCCAGCACACTATTGTTTGTTAATAGGGTTCAATTAGTCCTATGGATGGTCTTTATGGAGATGAGTACTCTCTCGAGCCTGGTGTGCGGCTCAAAAAGCACTTGTAATGAACAGAGAGAGACACTGCTGATGCACAGCAGTCATTAAGAAGATGATAATTATGTTGGGTATCGCAACGCCGTGTATGGGGGTGGGAGTGCCTGAGAGTTTGTGTGTGTGTGTGTGTGTGTGTTAAAGTGCTGTGTAATACAGCAGCGTGCTGATGAGTTTTAGACGGGGAATAATCTTCATCCCTGACCTCCTTCTTCTAATCTTGGGAGAATGAAAAAAGAAGCGTTGAAGCATGGCTTTTGATTGAATAAAGCACTCTGTCACACTCTCATTTAGCTTATTCCACTTTTTCACTAAAACCATCTAGAATTCCAAAAAATATGACTGATCAGGCTTAGAAATCCAGAGCTGCAGCAACAGTGTAAGCTATGGATGGAACTGCACCAGCGACTAGATAATAAGCTCATTGCTGACAGGATAAATGCTGATTTTCTTTCTATGCCATGTATGAAATAAACAGAAAAAGTGTTAAAATGAAGAAAAAAGAGATTTTCATGCCCGGGGAGACTATTACACTGCCAATAGTCTGTGCTGATCATTTAAATTGGGCAATTATGCATACTATGTAATTGCTATCTGATGACAAATCTTATGACATGTCCCCCCTGAGTAATCAAACAAGTAATGTTTAATAATGTGAGATAAGGGTGATGCAGAAATGAACTAGAAAATTAAAAAAGCTGTTAAAGCCGGCAACAGAAGTTTGCATGCCTGGCTGATATGCCCCCATGTTGTTAATAATGTGTCTAACAGGGATTTTTAAAAACAAGTTGTTGACATACAGTACACTCACTGATTACTTTATTAGGCATTTCTACACTCATTGTCCACTTACCATATAGATGCACTTTGTAGTTCTACAATTACAGACTGTAGTCCATCTGTTTCTCTGTATACTTTGTTAGTCCCCTTTACTCTGTTCTCTAATGGTCCAGACCCCCACAGGACCAGCACAGATCAGGTGGTTTGGGTAGTGGGCCATTCTCAGCATGGCAGTGACACTGCCATAGTGGTGGTGTGATAGTGTGGAGTTTTTAATGACTGTGTTCACTCTGTTCACTCTAGTAGACACATCTACCATATTGATCCACCTTAAGAGACAGTAGCTCATCTGTTGTTCCACAGTTTGTGTTAGTCATCCTCTAATCCTTCATCAATGTTCACAGGATGCTGCCTAAAAATGCTGGTGGCTGGATATTTTTGGATGGTGGACTTTTTTCAGTCCAGCAGTGACACTGAGGTGTGTAGAAACTCCAGCAGCACTGCTGTGTCTGAGCCAATCGTCCCAGCAAAATGCACATTAACACACCACCACCACATCAGTGTCATTGCAGTACTGAGAATGATCCGCCACCCAAAAATTCCTGATCCGTCCTGGTCCTGTGGTGGTCGTAACCATTAGAGAACAGAGTATATAGAGAAACAGATGGACTACAGTCTGTACAGGTGTACCTTATAAAGTGACTAGTGAGTGTAATGGTAAACATATTTGCTTCTCAAAATAAAAGTGTACATTGTGTAGCCCATGCTTTCTGTCTTGTCAGTAAGTGAAAAGGGTTAACAGGCACCTGACCAAATGGTAAGCATAAAGAAGATTAAGCAGAAAGAAATGTTAAATGTTAAAAGAAACATTACCTCTAACACACAGAATGGAACCCATTAACAAACAATTAATAGTCATAGTACTCTAAAACATTAAGCAAACTGACATTTTGAGAGATGTCACACAGTACAGACAGCGTCAAATGTGTAAGTGTAATATTCAATAGCTGAAAGTGAGATTCGCAAATCTATTATTTAGCCTACCGGCAGCAACACTATGTGACCAGACCCCTTCATAACATTTACGAATGCATGCCAGCTGCCAATGCAAAGGTAATAAGGCTGTGTTCTTCATATTTCATCACAGTCTCCCATCCCATGGTGAAGGGCTCTGGCCTTCTGATGGAATATGTACTGCAGGTCAGACAGACTGTTATTACAGGAAATATCAGCCGTTCCAACTTCAATGTGCTATACTGTATATGCTGTCATGGACTAGGTTCACATTAACATGTAGGTGATACCTTGGATGATCTTGAGTAAGATTTATCAGAGTACAGGTATGTGAGAGTGTAGATAGTATAAAGAGCAACACCTAAGATCAGCCAGATGAAACAGAGACTCCATGAATGAATGTGAACCAGTTAATATAGTTATAGAGAGAATATACACGTAGTGGGGACAAACAAATGAGTACTACTTACAATAGGACAGGCACATACACTTACAAACGCCATTAACAGCTTATTGTAAATAAGTAGAGGAAAGTCATACACACACGAGTAGCTTGAAAAAAAAGTCTCTATACACCATACAATGACTAATAAGGGAAAAACACTCACACATTCGATTATTTACAAAATCTTCATACATCCAACAAGAAAGCAGGTTGGAGAGCTGCATCATCCTGACATGGCTCCCTTCTGACACTTTTCTCTTTCCACAGCAGGTGGAGCTGTTGCCACCTGCTGCATCTTTCCTAAAGGAGTGTTGTTTCATTTCAATGTGTACTGTGTTTATGGTGGAAATGACTTTTTTTTTCGAAAACTCCCATAAAGTGTCATCATACAGTTTCCTTTCCTTGATTACATGCACCAGATTACCTCAGTGCCACCAGGGGCAGGTGCCTAGGGGTGTCAGTGCTCCCCAGGATGTGGGATAGGTCTGCGGTCATGTTACATACTTCAAGTGGTCAGGAATCTACTACAGATAAACCTTATACAAAACAGCTGGCAGCATTCCACACAACATAGTTACTGTTAGGTTAATTTAAAGAGCTCTTTTCATAATAATTTAGTTACTCAGCAAGAATTATTTTACCTGAAATTCATATTATTACACGTAAATTAACTTGGACCAAATGAACACTTACACAGCACATTCCTGTATCGCACAAGCAGGCCATTTGGCATTTCTTTTAAATCTTAAGTATGTTTTCGAAATAGCCATTCAAGTACCCAAATATATTAATTACTTAAAGTATCAGAAATGGGACCTTTATGTCTTTCAAGCTTTAACTGAATGGCATCCTTTGAAAGCGAATGGCTCTTCACCATTTCAAATTAAATGGGAAAATGGACATTTTCCTATCACACTGAATGTGATCTTGTGTTCCTTTTCATGTAATGGCTAAAATGACAACTCAGGTGCTAAAAGCTGAATGTAGAGCAAAATAACCCTGTCTGTTTCACATACAGGGGAAAAAGTGGGCGATGTGGGCAGGGTGACACAGCAGCAGCGTCCCCACATTGCTGGCCACAGCTTAATCGAGTGGTGCTGGACACATACGTAGAGAGAGCAGAGCTTCAGCCAGCTACAATTAAATAGAGAAATGATGCATGAAGTAGTGGAAAATAGGGTGAGCGCAAGAGCGAGACTAATAACATCAAAAACAAAGCTGACAGATGACAACAATAGAAGACTGAAATTTAAGACGTGTATATAAAAGGTGAACCAAGAGAGAGAGATATGCATAAAATTGGCTATGAAGCTTTTGATGTCAAGGAGCAAGATAAGGTTTTAGTCAACATGTCACTTGTTACCAAAAAAAAGCCTTCTAAGTTTTCACAGTTGACTTTGAACATGCAGAAACTTTTCATCATTCAAAACTACCCTTCACCAGTGCCGCATCAGCTCGCAACATGAGGTGAGTGCATTGACTTTGCCGACTCAGGCAAGTATGAAGTTTGTCCTCCTGTCACAGACTGTCCTCTGCTGTACAACATATCGAGTCAACTTGAGCAAGAAGCAAAGCTTTCAAAATGGCCTCCTGTCACAATGAGACAACCTTGTCCCTTCGCTGCTTAGCTTGGAGGAGATGCTAGACGAACATTGTCATCTTGACCCTGCTTGGCTTTAAAGGCCACCATTGGCTGTCAGTGTCTTACATATCAGGAGTGAAAAGGCATGGTAAGCTTCAGTGTCTCATGGGAACTTCTGAAGATCTCAGATACTCATCCGTTTCTCACAGCCAACCTCCTTCTTTTACTTTTCACCAGCACTGTCCTGTCTTATAATTCCAGCTGTTTTTTTCTGTCCACTGTTTGTCTCCTGATCATGTATTATACAGTAAAAGAACATCAGAATACATCTACAGTGAAGCAAAAAGGGTATTTATTCAGCCACTGATTGTGCAAGTTCTCCTACTTAGAAAGATGAGAGAGGTCTGTAATTTTCATCACAGGTACACTTCAACTATGAGAGACTAAATGAGAAAAACAAATCCAGGAAATCACACTGTAGGATTTATAAAGAAATTTAATTGTAAATCATGGTGGAAAATAAGTATTTGGTCAAAGGTAAAAGTTCAACTCAATACTTTGTAACATAACCTTTGTTGGCAATGACAGAGGTCAAACGTTTCCTGTAAGTCTTCACCAGCTTGGTACACACTGTAGCTGGTATTTTAGCCCATTTATGCATGTAGATCTCCTCTAGAGCAGTGATGTTTTGGGGCTACATGGACTTTCAACTCCCTCCACAAATTTTCTATGGGGTTGAGGTCTGGAGACTTGCTAGGCCACTCCAAGACCTTGAAATGCTTTTTACAGAGCCAGTCCTCCATTGCCCTAGCGGTGTGTTTGGGATCATTGTCATGCTGGAGGACCCAGCCATGTTCCAGCTTCAATGCTCTCACTGATGGAAGAAGGTTTTGGCTTAGAATCTCGCGATACATGGCCCCGTTCATTCTTCCTTTAACACGGATCAGTCGTCCTGTCTCATTTGCAGAAAAATAGCCCCATAACTTGATGTTTCCACCCCCGGGCTTCACAGTAGGTATGGTGTTCTTTGGATGCAACTCAGCATTCTTCTTCCTCCAAACACAATGAGTTGAGTTTTTACCAAAAAGTGTGATATTATACCAAATGATATTCTCCCAATCTTCTTCTGGATCATCCATATGCTCTCTGGCAAACTTCAGATGGGTCTGGACCTGTACTGGCTTAAGCATGGGGACACGCCTGGCACTGCAGGATCTGAGTCCCTCTCGGCATAGTGTGTTACTGATGGTAGCCTTTGTTACTTTGGTCCCAGCTCTCTGCAGGTCATTCATCAGGTCCCTCCATGTAGTTCTGGAATTTTTGCTCACCGTTCTCATGATCATTTTGACCCCACTGGATGAGATCTTGCGTTGAGCCCCAGATCGAGGGAGATTATCAATGGTCTTATATGTCTTCCATTTTTTTACAATTTCTCCCACAGTTGATTTATTCACACCAACCTGCTTGCCTATTGTAGATTCACTCTTCCCAGCCTGGTGCAGGTCAACAATTTTCTTCCTGGTGTCCTTCAAGAGCTCTTTGGTCTTGGCCATTGTTGAGTTTAGAGTTGACTGTTTGAGGCAGTGGACAGGTGTCTTTTTTACAGATAACGAGGTCAAACAGGTGCCATTAATACAGGTAACAAGTGGAGGACAGAAGAGTTTCTTAAAGAAGAAGTTACAGGTCTGTGAGAGCCAGAAATCTTGCTTGTTTGTGGGTGACCAAATACTTATTTTCCATCATGATTTGCAATTAAATTTTGTAAAAATCCTACAATGTGATTTTTATCTCATTTTGTCTCTCATAGTTGAAGTGTACTTATGAAAATTACAGACCTCTCTCATCTTTCTAAGTAGGAGAACTTGCACAAACAGTGGCTGACTAAATACTTTTTTGCCCCACTGTATGTCTCCTAACTGATAATTCAATCTTATAAAATAAACTTTGTGTTAATGACTTTGGCCAACTTTAGGTTAATGTAAGTGTTTTAAATATTAACTTATGTATCAGTATTTATCATAGTATCCTTTCCATATCTCCACTATGATACAGTATAGACTACTCTACCAAACACTTGTTAAACTCCCAAATTCTTGATACATTTAACTTATGATGGATTTGTCCAAACATATCCCCATCATAAATCAGGAAGGACCTGTACAGTACAACTCCATTAATGCATATAATACCTTGTACAGAGTGGATTTCTGGGGTCTGGAACGTATTAATTGATTTACATTATACCTTATGGGAAAAAATTGAACTGAGGTACCTCTGTACTCAAATTTTAATGCTGACCATAGGGTTTTTAATGAAAAACATTGCATTAAATTCAAGGAAAAGTACAGACTAGAAGCACTAGTCTGTCGAAACACCCTACAAGAAGCATGTTGTCGCAGCATGTTATCCCAGCATGATTTCACAATATTTCAAAGAGCATCCCTTGATGTTACTGAATACTTGGCTTTCTCTGTCTTCAAGTGCCCCCATAAATTTTCAATGGGGTCCAGGTCAGGGGGCCATACCAAGTACTACTGAACTCTGCTTTTTCTTTTTTTCAAATAATCAAGCACTAGTGGTCTCAGACAGCATATGGCAGCCAATTTTAATGCTTTTCAAACCAGTCCACTGCGCACACACACACACAACCCCACAAGAAGTGGCCACAGCACAAAGTAAATCAAAACTGCATGAAATGGAACGAAATTTACATCATGTACACAACAACTTTCACCTCTCCTCCTAAAAATGTAATTAAAGGGCTCGGCTTGTATAGCAGGGAAGTGACTACAGTCCTGTAACCTTGGCAGACATGACAGCTGTAAGCTGATAAAGAAGCTTGCAAAGGATTTGGCAGTGAGGACTGGAAGAGGTTTGTGAAATGACTCGTCAAGGGGCCTTATCAGCACGGGGCCGAGAGGGTGTGAAGGCAAAACGGCCTTTAAACGATGTCTAATGGGAGTCCGACTCTGACTGTTAATGTCCCTTGCTGTTGGTGCAGGACCAGGGTGTGGAGAATCTGAGGTGAATTGCCTGTAAAGTGCAAAATGTGACATGATTGTGAGGGATTTGGGCTCTAAATCAACTAGATTTTTTAAAAGCGATTTCTGACCAGTGGCAGACACAGCAAATGGGTTTTCAAATCCATAGAGGCAAGAGCACAGAACGTGTAGAAACGAAGAAAATATCTAACGCGGTGTGCATCGAGCCGTCGGGTCGCACTAACGCAGCCGTACATGTGTATGCATTCCTTGTGAAGAATTCCTAATTGGATATTTATAGCAAGGCAATGCAATGGTGAAGAAGGCTGACAATGATATACTGTGCTATGATAAGTTTCATCCAACAAGTATTTCATCCCGTCCAGTATTTCAAATCGCAAGGCGTGACGCGCTCGCACTCCTGCGTGCCACCCACCCCATTTTAACACCCAGCCATCATGCTGCTTTTATGACCGAACATTAAACTCGAATCAGAAACTACGAGCGATAGCTGTTCAATCACAGCACATCCGTGCTCTGCACTACCTCTCATCCCTCCGTAGCCCTACCCCAGCCTGAGCTCATGAGCCACGTCCACCCGTCTCTCCCTCTCTCCTCTGATCCGCAGCAGTTTAATATACTGCCCTCAGCGCTTCCGCACAATGCCTTAAAAGTACATTTTACGAGACTGCAATTTCATTCCAGCAGGGAAGCCGGCACAGTAAATCCTATTTGCCTGGCGTCACACGCCGACACATTAACATGACAAAAGTGGCGGCTGCTGCTGGGTGCTGCTGCAGTTCTGTAGGCCATTATCACTCAGCCAAGTGCTTTATAGGGCGGTAGGGTAGTACAAACCGTCGCCTGACACACGGATCAGTCTTACCAAGGAGGATGAGAGATCGAGATTGAGATTAATTTTGTGGGACAACAGCACACCCTAAAGAGGTTGCAAAGTTGTGTGTATGGATTCTGAACAAAATGATTCAAATTAATTGTTTCACTTTATCCTTGCAGTGTGTTTTAGTATACTTTAGTTGTTTGTGCTATATTTTCACATATTCAGTTATTATTCAGTATATTGTTCATTTAAAAAACAAGGCATCTTGTTTTACCCCCACTTATCATGTTCAGGATTGCAGAGTAGGGTCTGGAGCCTAACCAAAATTTCTCTAGGCACAGGCACTCTGGACAGGCCAGTCCACTTCAAGATTTCAGTAACCACACCACCTGTCCTTCACGTTGCAAGCCTCTATGGGGAGTTGAATCCAGACCCTCAGGAACCACCGCTTCCAACAACTGACTTTTCCCACCATAATCGCAATTACAGCAAATTATAATAGGAAATAAAAACCTGTCTGGACGTTGTAGCCATAAAAAAATATTTAGCATGATTCTTTTAACTCTCATAAATATTATTTAGATCATATTTCCATGTTTTGTTTACATATTTTTTTCATTTATTGGCATGAATATTGATTTACTTTGCATTAACTACCTGTATAAATAGGAACTATGTTACGCTCTGTGTTGCGCACTGAAACTTTGAGGCGTTGCAATTTTCTCTGCCCAGAAGACACATGAGATGAAAAAGTTTGTACCCTTAGTTTTATAGTGTTTAAAAGGTGATACTGCATTGCCTCTTCTAGAAATGAGTGTTTCTTCCAGTGGACTCGTTCCGTCTTGGTTGTGTGCAGCCAGCGAGGTATGTGTATTCATGTTTGCATTCCATTGTGCACATTTATAGTTTGGTTCTACAATGTGTGTGATTGTTAATGTGTGCTTGTTCTATATGTTGCCATGTATTTGAACAATTTGACAGTGTATTTGATATGTGTATGTATAACAGTTTAGGCTTCAGCGGTATCACTGAAGCATTTATGTCATTTGCTCGAAAAAAATACCCTTTATATTTACATTGCAGTATCGTCAAAAGAGTTTGTGATTGGTATTGTCCGTTCAGCAGTCATTTTGGTCAACGTCCTGTTTCACAGAATGTAATGCAGTTGCTAACCCACACATACCTGTACAGTATATATAGTATTTCTACAACTAGATTTCATGCAGTGTTAAAACAATGGACTGCGCCTGAAATGCTACATTTTATTTATTTACCAAGTATTTATTAGGAACACTATACTAATGCCAGATACAGCCTCCCTTTGTTCTTAAAACAGCATCCATGCTTCATGGCATGGATTCCACAAGATGTATAAAAAAATCTTTTGAGATTCTGCTCCACATTGACCTGATTGTATTAGTTCCTGTCGATTTTTCAGGTGCACTTTCATGCTGCAATTCCCCTGTTCTATCAAATTCTATTGGATGCAGGTCCACTGATGGGACTGTGGTAGCCTAGTTCAAATCCCACCTCTGCCAAGCTGCCACTGTTGAGTCCTTGAGCAAGGCCCTTAACCCACAATTGCTTGGATTGTAAGACTGTACCAATTGTAAGTCCCTCTGGATAAGGGCGTCTGCTAAATGCTGTAAATGTAAATGTAAGACCACCGAAAAACACTGAACTCATTGTCATGCTCATGAAACTAGTCAACTTTTTTGGACATGGTGCATTACCATGCTCAAAGTAGCCAACAGGAGATGGGTAGTCTGTGGCAAGGAAGGGGTACACATGGTCAGCAACAGTACTCAAATAGCATGCAGCATTCGACTGACAACTGATTGCTATTAATGAACCTAAAGTGTGAAAGGAAAATATTCAACACACCATTACACCACCTCCACCAGCCTGAACTATAGACAAAAGGCAGGCTGTGTAAGCTTAAGATTATGAATGTGTTACAAGTGAGTGTTGCAGAAATAGCAGAGCTCAGTAATTAGAAGGGGTGTCCACAAACATTTGTCTACTATAATGTATTTTATGGCATTTCATTCATTCATCCATTGGCTTAGGGCGCAAGGCAGGAACAACCCTAGATGCCAATCCATCAGAAACTCAAAAATAGACTGAACTGTGCTTTTTGGAAGCATGGGATAAAATTCTGTTTATTAGGTGAAAGGAGGCATAGCCATATACCAGGGAAGGAATGACACGTGCAAACAAATTTTTGCCTGAGGATCTTATATTGTTATATAATAGTAATATGCTGAACTATAAAATCTGATCACTTTATTCAAAAGAGAATGTAAAATGTGATTTATGAAAGCCTGACTAATACAGAAGAATTCAGAAGGTTATCAGCATTAGTTAGACCTTTGATGGCATATATGAGTGATTCTCTGATTTAAAAAGAATAATACTTCATAAATAAGCAGTTTTAAATAGCCCTTCCACTGCATGGTGCTAAAATAAAGAAGTGTTTTATGGAACTGGTCAGCTATAATATAACAGGACAAATTGATTAATTAAATATTTTAACATTTGCTCACTATACTCAAGAACTGATGAAATGGCTGCCTAAATAATTTTCCCTCTACTGCCAACTGAAACTCATTATCCATTTCAGATAAGAAATCTTTCTTTTCCCTCAAAGATGTGTATAAAGAAGATCTGAATATCTTTAATATGTATTGACACGTCATTCTCGTGTTAGTTTGTGTTGTGCTGGTATGAATGGGTCAGACACAGCAGTGCTGCTGGAGTTTTTAAACACCTCCTGCAGCTTCTTGTGAGCACTGATGAAGGATTAGAGGATGACTAACAAACTGTACAAATGAGCTACTGTCTCTGACTTTATATCTACAAGGTAAAGCAATAAAGTAGTGTCTAATAGAGTGCACAGTGAGTGAACACTATGTATATAAACTCCAGCAGCACTGCTGTGTCTGATCCAATGGTACCAGCAAAACTCAAACAAACACCACCACCACCACCACCACCACATCAGTGCCTCTGCAGTGCTGAGAATGATCCAACAACCAAACAGTACCTGATCTGTGGTGGTCCTGTGGGTGTCCTGGCCATCAGAGAACAGAGTAAAGGGGGCTACAAAGTATGTAGAGAAAAAGATAGACAGTGAGTGTTTAAACAAGGAGGTGTACCTAATAAAGTGGTCATTGAGTGTATATCAGTGAGAGAACAGACATGTAATCATCTCATCTGGACCTATGGTTTATTAGCACTTTCTGAGGGCTACGTTATACTTCATAATATTTTGTGTTAGAGCCAGGGGGGCTGGTGAAATGTTCCAGATTAGCCCTAGTGGTCAATTACAGTAAATGTTGTGTTGGCAAGTAACATTTGCCCACATAACTACGCTGAAACAATTGAATATGACATTAAAAACATTGAAATTGTAGCAAAAAGGTGACAATGTAGGTACGTGTGCAATTTTTCTTATAGTAATATTGGTGTTTCAAACATTGTAAGACATGTTATAAGCTCAAACTGTATTCCAAGGAAGTTTCCTGTGGATCAAAGACATCAGCATCCAGAATCTGTACTTTCTGGTAGAGAAAGAAAGGGGATGCTCACTCACAGTGTGAAGAGGAGATAATGCTATAGTGTCAATATGTTTCTTTGGTGCCATTTGTGATGCGTGTTTTGCTTTGTTCTTGTCATCTGCTATCATTTTAGTTTACTGCCTGTCATCAGTGTGTCATTCTCATTGCCGTTTGGATTCACAAACTTTCATCTGGTGCTCATCTATCTTAGTAATGCTGCAACATGCCAATATGTTAGCTAGACATTAGAAGAAATCTAGCATTCACCGTGACTGAGAAAATACACACCATCAGAAGAGCTTTGCACTCTTCAAACATGAAGGATGGTAGATGACTTCAACAAAGCATTTGAGAGAGAGAGAGAAGACAGCATACTTTCAGCATTAACTCAAGGAGATCCTCTCAAAGGTCATTAATGAAATTGAAATGAATGTACAGCACTGTGCAGAAGTCTAAGGCACATGTAAAACAATCTGTAACCATTTTGAAATAATAATAATAATAATAATTTTGATTTAAAAAATACTGAAAAGGTCTGCAAACAGACTAAATGAAATAAACTTCATTTCTTTACAACTGCAATATTTGTTAAGGTAAGATATATTTATTGTCATTGAGTATGAGTACAATGAGATGACATTTGAAGCAAGCCTATAGATGTCAAAGTATAAAACGTAAACCAAGAGGATTCAGTTCCTGGTTTCCTTTCGGTTGGCTGTCATTACTAACCTTTGTAGGACCCATTGAGACTTATTTGCACTGAGAATACCGTATTGTCGATGTAAAAAGCAAGAAATACACAATAAACACAGTGGAGATCTTCACTGAGCAAGGGCTATTCTCAATCTGAATCACTGTGTACTGAATCATGAATAGAGATTCGGCTGGAACCAGTCACACGGCTTGACTCGTTTGCCGAGTACAGAGAAAACAACGAGAAACCAAGACAAATTTTTTCAGTCAAAATCCATCGAGAAGTTCCGAGGTGGTTGAGAACTGATGTACCACTGTAGTTATATTACTTAAGATTCACTTGAAAACTGTTTGTGTGGAAAAATGACAGATTGAGAGCCAGAGGTGCACGTCCAGCGACATGCTCACACAGTTACTTACCACTCAGACTGAAAATGGTGGGTGGTTAGTGTGACATTCAGGTGGGATGGCCCACTGAGAGAAAAGCCATCTGGTCAAGTAACATGGGCCTTTGAATGTCGCACCAGTGCCTGTCAGTAATGCATGTGAGAGAGAGCGAGAGTTTACAAAGAACCATATGGTAATTTGACAGTGTATTTGTGTGTATATCATTGAGGTGCTGTCATTAATGAAGTATGATGGATATTTCAAATCCTCCGGGTGTTCCGATGATCACCCAGCTGTTCGTTGCTAAACACAAGGTCTCTTTGATCTTTAGGCTGAAACACTTTCTCCTTTTCCCACACATACCCACAACTTGATGACAAAGCAAAATCGCGGTCGAAACGATGGACGCCTTATTGACCTCAGGACTCGTTTAGCGACCTCGTTCTCCTACATAAGAGAATTCAGCATTTTGCCCAATAGAAGCTGTTTTTCTTGCATTTCCTGTGGCAAATAAAATGCCTACACACCTAGATCAGTTTAAATGAAAAACTCATTTGCAGCCAGTGTAAGGTTCAATCCGATGAAGAGGGGTTGAATCGCAGTCCAGTTTGAAGCTAAAAGATTCTAGTTATATTTTGCTGACTGCTGACTTTTTCAGATGAAAACAGGCTTGTTCCTAAGCGAGAGCCATTGTGCCCATGCCATTATGCTCTCTCACTAGATCCATCATACACACACTGAGAGAAGGTGAGAGGGAGAAAGGCAACGAAGAGGCAGCATTAAAAGTCATTTGTACAAATGAAAAGACAAGCCGTGAGATGAAGATGGAAGATGCAGGAGCTTGAATGCAGCAGATATATCTGCTTTTCAAGACCGTTTCTAATTCAGACCTGATGCTGTGTAGGCATTTAAGATCTGTTTAAATAAACATAAGTCCTGGAGCAAAGTTCAAGAAAGGAGAGGAGGAAAAGAAAACCACAAGAAAATGTAGCTCTCGAAGTTCATAATCAAAAGTTCAGAAACTGCTGTACTCGGCAGCTTTGCGCTGGTAACCTTCATACTTGTGACATTATTTATATAAAAGACCTGGGCTTCAAAGGATATTAATTATTGATGCCAGCCTTAATGAATGATTTATTTAAGGAAAAAGAAGTCAATCAAATGGGACTAGCTCCTGGTACAACATCAGGTAGATTATATATTTATACCTCAAGGACAAGTTGTCTGTAATGTAGGAAACTAGCGGCCTGTGGCCATGAGTGAGTGTAAAGTTTAATCAGACATCTCCAACAGCCACTATAATTACTGGCAGTCTCACAGACACAGCATTACAGACCGAATCCATACTGATTAATAAAGCAAGAAGCAAATAAGGTCAACACGATGAGGCAAAAATGATTAGGGACTTGGGTAAACACATGAGAACACAATTTAGAATTGCTGGGACATTATTAAGACTTCACAAGGTTTACTGAAGGGTACCAGAGTTTGTGAGAGTCTGTGGGTAGTGCCAGCTTCTCGAAACGGTAGTGCCTGGGGCCTGGGTTCAGTCCCGGATGGGGCATGCAACATGAAGGTCGAGTGGGACGTCTATGGAAAAACTCCTGTCACCGGGGATGTGCTCCTAGCTGTGTCTCAAGCTTTGGATAAACTGGAAGGGTTGCATCAGGAAGAGCATCCAGTGCCAAAACTATTAGGTGGATAGTCTGCTGTGGCGACCCCTAATGGGAGCAGCTGAAAGTGGGATAGAAAGGTGAACCAACATTTGCCTGTGAATTAAAATATGTCAAAATGTTAGAGACAGAAAAACACAGAGTCAGAAAAGTCTAAATAATGTACCATAGTGGTCTGACATAGAGTACTGTGCAAAAGTCTTAGGCCACCATTAGATCTCTTGTTGTAGCAGTCATATATTGACCATATATAACACATTGTCAACAAAAACTTCAAACGTGCATTTGTCACTCCATAATACTCTTCCACTGATTTTCATTCCCATCTGTGCAAGCTTTGGCATAATTTAGATTTTCAATCTGTTCACTTTCCAAAAAGGTGGTATCTTGGCTGCTACCCTTCCAAAAAGTCCATTCCTGACCAACCTTCTTCTGACTGTAGAAAGATCATCCCGCTGAAGCTACCAGATGCTGCTATTGCTCAAGTGAAATGGGAGGTCACTCTAAATACTTGCCACTGTAGCCTATGAGTTTTCAGTTTTTAATACTGCATACAGATTTCCTCTATTTTCTGGTTATATTCTAATAAAGAGACTAAGAAATGATTATATATAGTCATTATGCCATTGCTAAAACAATGTATTTCTAATGTAATGGTGGCCTAAGACTTGTGCACAGTACTGCACATTGGGTGGAAATGAATGAAATATAAGTTACTTGACTTTGAAGTTATCAAAGTTAGTGGGTTATATTCGGTTCTTAAACAGTGGTTGTCTGAAATGCAGGTGTATCAGACCCAAAATCTGGAAAATGACTTAATGGTTCTCACTGAACAGACTCCAAAATTGCAGCATACAATGAGTCAAACACGGACAAAGGGCATCAGCAAAGAGGGACTGCTAATCATAGCTGACTTGCAAGGAGCAGAGCCACCATTTACCCCCAGAACAGTTTTACTCCTTGTAATTCTCCAAGAATGGTTTGTGGCAGGACACTTTTTCATTTAGAAAGTCTGCCACTTCTTTCAGAAACAAAGTTGGAAATCTATTTTATAGTCTGCACTCCAGAACCTCCAAAAAGTGTAATTACTTTTTATTCTGGTGATTGAGGACACAGTTGGTGCTTATCTTGGTATATATCAAACCACCCTGAATTTTACTTGTATGTATGGGAGTTTTATTATACTGGAATACAACCATAATTTTTTTAAATAAAAACATTTCTGTTGAGTCTCAATCATAAGTGGTCATCAACTAATTGTTT
Source organism: Ancistrus triradiatus (assembly GCA_025084515.1). Lineage (NCBI taxonomy): Eukaryota > Metazoa > Chordata > Actinopteri > Siluriformes > Loricariidae > Ancistrus > Ancistrus triradiatus. Next base: position 32,258 of record JAJAGP010001651.1, on the reverse strand, counting down.
GGTTATTTTTGTGGCTGCACCGATGTACATTTAGCAATTGTCCTCACCAGTATGTACACTCTTCTGCAAAAATTGGACTAAACTAAAATTTTGAAAACATTAAGCTTTTAATTGTCCTAACAACAATGGAAGTCGGGCCATCGTAAAACAGGAGTACCTGAATACGTGAATTTTACGTATTACGTACATGAGAGCCTACGTGAAAGCCTTTTTCCCCCCTAACAGTTTGTTAGTTATTAGGTCCACTAAAAGCTTAATGTTTTATACATTTTATTAGTCCATTCTGACTTTAAGATGGGAAAACAATAATAAACAGAAATATACATTCAGCAGAAACGGTACCCTGAATTTTGAATTTTCCCGAGGGTAAGTGACACACAGAACAATACTCTCCTGCATTCTAATGAGGAAGTCGGCAGTGCGTGATGTAGGGAGTCACATGGAGGGAGTAATGAGCGCTGGGAAATGTAGTGAGGAAAAGCCATGGTCATGCAATAATCGTTTTTTTTTTTGTTTGTTTGTTTTTCACTTTCAATACATTTCTCAATAAATGGCATGAGATATTAAATACTTTATTATAAAATAAGCTTTATGTTAATGCCTTTGCCCAACTGTAGTCTAATGTAAGTGATTACACTACAATACTCTACAATATGCTACACTACACTACAATACTCTCCAGTACTTGGCACTGCGTGAAGTAGGAGTCTGGTGGCAGGAGTGGGAAATGTAGTGAGGAAAAGCCATAGTCGTGGTCGTGTTTAAACGTGTTTAATATAGGCTGTGCTCTGATATATACAGTATATATGACACTCCTCATTTTATGATTAATTCAACTTATGATGGATTTGTCAAAATGTATCCCCATTGTAAATCGGGGACTACATCTATAGTCTTCTTGAACACAAAGATAAAATCATGAAACGATTTAAATATTTGATATAAAATTCTAAATACACATAGCAGGGTGTTTTTTTCTTAAAATATTATCATTATCAGGCTCATGTTTTGGCCTGGTCAGAATCCAGGTCTGAACCTTATAGACAATATTTTGTCTCACATTAAGCTTTATCTAAGTGGAACACATTTCTTTCCACTACTCTGCAATTGTCTGAAGCCATTACCACTTAGTGTAACAACACTGATTTTGTAATTTTGGGATTGGCAATTTTTTGCCCAGGAGTGCATTTTTCTTGTTCTATTATAACTAAACCATATAGCTAATATGTTTGAATGAGTGGGAGAACGAATTCTCCCAGTTGTTAAGCATAGTTTTAGTACTTTAATTAAAATGTTCTGTAAAGTAACTTTAAAAAAGCATTTAACAGATGCCCTATCCAGATGGTGTTGACCAGCTGAAAGTTAAGGTCCTTGCTCAAGATCCCAGCAGTGGTAGCTTGGCAGAACCAGGATATACAACCTGATTAGTAGTCTACCAAGTCAACACGTTCTAAATCACAGGGCACCACACATCGACTCTCTGAAGACTACGTGCTGTGATACATTAAACTTAATTGACTCTCTCTAAAATGGCGTATAGTTTCCCCGCTCTCAGTCTCAGCCAAATGTATTTAGCAGGACTCGAAAGGGTTCATGCAATGGCGGGCTAGTATATTAGACTGCTGTATGAATTGAGCACCCTAAAGTTAGATTTTATATATACTTTTATTCAATACTGCTGCTCACACTCTCCAATTACCAGAGCAGCTCCTGTGGCTCAGAAGTACAGTGGAGCAAAAAAAGTATTTAGTCAGCCACTGATTGTGCAAGTTCTCCTACTTAGAAAGATGAGAGAGGTCTGTAATTTTCATCATAGGTACACTTCAACTATGAGAGACAAAATGAGAATAAAAAAATCCAGGAAATCACATTGTGGGATTTTTAAAGAATTTAATTGTAAATCATGGTGGAAAATAAGTATTTTGTTTTTTTGGAGTTTTTACCAAAAAATTCTATTCATCTGACCACATGATATTCTCCCAATCCTTTTCTGGATCATCCATATGCTCTCTGGCAAACTTCAGATGGGTAACTTCACATGTACTGGCTTAAGCAGGGGGACACGCCTGGCACTGCAGGATCTGAGTCCCTCTCGGTGTAGTGTGTTACTGATGGTAGCCTTTGTTACTTTGGTCCCAGCTCTCTGCAGGTCATTCATCAGGTCTCTCCGTGTAGTTCTGGGATTTTTGCTCACCGTTCTCATGATCATTTTGTCCCCACGGGATGAGATCTTGCGTGGGGCCCCAGATCGAGGGAGATTATCAATGGTCTTGTATGTCTTCCATTTTCTTACAATTGCTCCCACAGTTGATTTATTCACACCAACCTGTTTGCCTATTGTAGATTCACTCTTCCCAGCTTGGTGCAGGTCTACAATTTTCTTCCTGGTGTCCTTCGACAGCTTTTTGGTCTTGGCCATGGTTGAGTTTGGAGTCTGACTGTTTGAGGCTGTGGACAGGTGTCTTTTATACAGATAATGAGGTCAAAAAACAGGTGCCATTAATACAGGTAATGAGTGGAGGACAGAAGAGCTTCTTAAAGAAGATGTTAGAAGATGGTTAAGGTCTGTGAGAGCCAGAAAGAAATCTTGCTTGTTTGTGGGTGACCCAAATACTTATTTTTCACCATGATTTACAATTAAATTCTTTTCTTTAAAAATCCTACAATGAGATTTCCTGGATTTTTTTTCTCATTTTGTCTCTCATAGTTGAAGTGTAGCTATGATGAAAATTACAGACCTCTCTCATCTTTCGAAGTAGGAGAACTTGCACAATCAGTGGCTGACTAAATACTTTCTTGCCCCACTGTAAGAGACAGCTGATGAAAACCCTGCTTCAGCTCCTGCTTGCAACATGAAAGTCGGGTGGTGCAGGTACATACCCTGCAATGGATTAGTACTCCGTGCAGGTTGTTCAACTGAATTTCAAAATACAGACCAACAGTACAAATGATAAAAAATAGCATTTACAATCTTTCTTATGTGTACAGTATGCCTGGGCAGCCAGAACATTTAAGTACTCAACACCAAACTCATTTTCCAGAAAACAGTCTACTACTCGGTAAGTAGACTTGGCTGATCTTGCTGAATTATTTTCCTTGCCAGGGTCAGGGTCAGGGTCAGATTAGCATGCGTGTTTATTTATGAATGACTAATACGTAGCACCTTCTTCAGTATTCCAAGAAGGGGTAGACAGCTATGGGCCAGCCCCAATAATGAAAATCATGAATCCGATTGGTCAGATATCTTGTCATTTTGTTAATAGACTGACATTACCAAACCCTTCAAAATGTCATCAGAAGGGGCACCAAGGCACCTTGACAGGAGCTATTATATTCAGTTTTTATTGGTCAGTCAAATATACAGTATGTCCTATAGCAACCAAGAAAACACACAGTAGCATTTTGAATTGGTTTATGTTGTTCATTTTACATTATTTATGAATAAATATTAATATAATATTTTACATACACATCTTCTTACCCCTTCTTGAAGGGTTAGAAGGGCCTGACTGCACACCAATGGATGTTCTTAAAAGTGTTATGATTATTTTGTTATATTTTCATCACTGAGCAGTTTAAAAATATTCACAATAGAAAAATTCCAGCAAGGTGGCAGACGTGAGTAAGTTAATTTGACTGTATGAGTTCCAAGAGTGATTTTACTGAAATGCTTAGAAACGTGCTTCAGTTAGTCAAGATGCATCAAATAAATGTAATTTTCTCTTATGAAATTTGCTAATCATGTGAATACTAATTGCTTTGAGTAGAACAATTCCCTCTTTATCTTCTTATGTTCAAACTTGAGAGCTGACCATGGTAAAATATGGCTTGCCCATACAAAGAATACTATTCATTAAAAAGTGAATGTCATACTAAATGCAAAAGAGTTTCACAAAATGTGACTCGGATGAGTTTTTTCCAAACACGGCAAAAGCATAGACATTTTGAGGAAAGCCATCTCCAATTTCTTGCAGGCTGACAGCCTGTGGCATTTAATATATCATGGGAATACTTTACAAACCATTTCAGTTTTAGATTTTGGAATGCATTATAATGTAGATTTTAGAATTTCATTAGTGTCTTATGAGCGTTTCTCTTCTCTCCGCATTATTCCACTTAACTTCAGTGGCACAGTTTCCAACGCTCGCTCTTCTCTCATCACCACTGTCTCATTCTACTCCTGTTCCTCAATAATAAAGCCTGACAGGAAATGAATGGCAGTTAGCAGAAACGGGATCTGGCCAGGTTTACTGAAACCTGCTAATACAGTATGGAATTAGATTTGTGTCAAATGTATCGGTAATAATGTCTCAAGAATTAACCAATAAATAGATAAATCAACCGAACAAGAATTAAAGGACAATTGTCATTTTAAAAAAGTGTAAATTAAAAAAATCTATTACTTTCACTTTTTCATTGTTCACATTGCCTCCAGCTTTTTCAGTTACAATTCTGACATAAGTCTCTTGCAATGCAATCTACTTGTAAAACTGATTTGAGCCAGTGCTCCGTTGTAAACAGCACTATAAAAATTAACTTGGCTTTGACTTTGGCTATAGTTTAATATGGTCATATTTGTTCAATAAGGTTTGTAGTGGAAAAAAAGAGCAACAGTGGCACCAGCTCTGAACCTCACTGCTTTCATCCAAAAGATGAGCCATCACAAACATATGCATCTCCAACTTATCTATTTCCAAAGTAGAGTCGATTTGCAGATTATTTATCTTGAACTAGTTTCAAACTAGTGAACTGTTACGTAAATGGAGTGTGATGTTTGTCTTATATAAATATACATTATGGATTTTATTTAATAGAATTTGTTAGCACTAAGCTAACTTGTGTGCTGAGCAGTAAGGTATTATTAGTGAGATTTTGTTTGGCAGATTGTTTTTTGTGTGAAGCCATGTGGGAGTCATGCCGTGCATGAGATCCATCTGCTTCTCTTGCTAGGACAATATATCTTTCAATGAACAGAACAAAACTGACTATACATAATCAGGAAGGCTTATGTTGCTGCTACAAATGTTGATATTTTTCTCCTTTCTCTGATTATCACTTTAATCCTGGCCTCTAGATTATTGGTTGAACATGGTAACCTTACACTGTCTGTATTGAGAATGTTAAGACATTTATGCTACCTTCAATAACTCATACAATTGGGAGTGCATGTTGTTGCTTAACTGGCATAACCTATAGTCTTCAATAATATACTATTGATTGTAGTGCATTTATAAAAAATCTTTCACCACCAACCTTTTAAATATTACTAGATGCTATTGATAAAGCATTTACAGTCATTAACCAACCTTTGCTATTATTTATATTCATTTTCAAGTAAAAAAATGGCTAGTGCAGATCTGTAAGCAGTTATCAGTGAATCTGTTGACATGCACGTAATAATCCAGTAACTGCAAAAAATCAGAGTTTGTCAGTAATCCAATCAACGAGTATACATGCACTTGAGTAATCAGATAATGGTCCAAAGTCCGAACGGAAAGCCCTATACAAGCACACCATTCCCGACTAGACCGGACGCAATGGCACAGGAACGGGGTTGATATCTCGAAAATTGCGGCAGTTGATACGCGTCGAAAATTTCGGAATGTTCAGAATCAGATAACAATAGTGTATATAATTATTAATTTTCTCCAGTATAAACTGTGTTTCAGAGTCTCCTCAAAGTGTTCGATTCCATGGCGAGTTTAATTCCAGGGTTGCCAGATCCAGCAAGAAAGTAACCGCTAAAGTCAATGGAACAAGAGACTAAACAAAGCCAAGTCTTTAGAAATACATGGACCTGGCAACCATGGAGGAACGCTTGTGCACATGCACAGACTGAAAACGCATTATAATCAGGTAACTGGTATGCATGCTAAGAGTAATCCAATTACTGGAGTAAAATACAGCTCTCTGTATCAGATTTCTTAATCTGATTTCTTGATCGGAGTATGCTGTACACATGACCACTTGAATAATCAGATAACTGCAGAAATACAACTATGATCGAATTATTAAGTGCATTCATTCAAAGTCAAATCAAAGGAAAATATGCTTACCAAAGAACACATGCCATAACCACTCAGTACATGCTATATTCATGTGCTGATAAGGTTTTTAGCACCTAGAAAAGCACTTCAACCATGCTTATATGTTGACACCATTATTACAGCAAAATACATAACACCCAAATACAATGTAATGCTGTAAGCAGCATGACAATCATAGGAATTTTGGCTGCACAGATGACGTCATGGGTGAGTACTGCATCTAGATTTCGGAGTAGGATGTTCCAGCGCTGGTGCCACTGAGTCATCAATGAAAACCATATTGACCAATGGGAACATATTGAACCATAGCTCACCCCTGCAAGATATTTGTATTACAATTGTAACTAAAAAAGCAAGAGATCAAACACTTGCATGAGCACAAGTATACGCTGTTTAATGACCTTATTACGTTCTGTGAAACGAGAAATGGTCGTTAGAACAGTCTCTTGTCCAAACGTGAGCTAGCGGGCAAGCGAGTGCAAGGTTGGTAAAGTGGTTACACACACACACACACACACACACACAATGACAGCCTTCTGCTTTTAATCTCTACTCCAGCTTCTGCACGTGGATATAATGATTGGCTCTTGAGCTGATTTGCTGATCATCCACAGTATCCGGAGTTCAAAGACAGATTTTGATTTCCTATTATAATTTATTCTAATTTTTAAGACCTCGGTTGTTAAAGCACATGGATGTTGATCAGATGGAAGTTACACTGCATGTTTGTATGTTTAAGCACAAGTGTGTACATTTAATATATTTCCTCAGCATTTTCAAGGACGGTTGTCTCATTACCCCTGTCAGAATACCGAATATAGAAACACATCAAGGTCTGATACTCTTGGTGCATCTCATACTGTGGGCATGTGATTGTCTCACACACACACAGCAGCAAAGTGATCATGCAGCTAAATTACCCACAGTATTGATTAAAGATCACAAGTTTACTCAAGGCATTTCCAGGCATTCGTGAGCTGATTACTGTTATAGCTCGGACTGCCAATGCAAAACGCTATTAAGACTATGAGTGACTCACATGAACACATGCTAAGAAATCTGTACAAGATTAGAAATGTGTTAATTAGGAATATTTCCAGAAAGAAGACTCTACCAGCACTCTACCATTCAGTCTAATTGTACTTAATGTAATGCAGATTTTATAAGTATATATGAAAAAGACATGTCTTTACATAACTATGCACTCATTATACTTAAAGTTTAATCTGTGACAATGAAATTGCGAAGAATCTAAGAGATCTAATATGAGAAATTATAATATATAACCTAAAAAGATATATATCCTAATGAAACCTAAAAATGCTTGTGGCTCAGTGGTGAGAGCCAGCTGCTGGAAATGGCAGTCCATGAGGTTCGGGTTTGCAACATGAAGATCATGTGGTACATTTACGGAACCCAGCAATGGACTGGCGCCCTCTGTCCAGTAGTGTAGCTCTGCCTACACCAATTGAATTCTGGGTTAGGCCAATTATAATCAGCCCTAGAAATGCATATGAACAAAATGTAATGGAAGCTTGAATCTATTTAACTTATTATCACCTAAGTGTTTAGGAATTGGTCATCTATGAACCTTCAATCTACTAAAGCATAAATATATACAACTGCAGAGTCATCAAATTCCTTTATTCATTTGTCAACATGGGAGAGATTTAAAACACTATTCACTCACTGTCCACTTTATTAGAGACATTCATCATATTGCTCCACTTGTAGATGTAAAGGACGTTTTTGGCTCCTGAACTATTTTCAGCCTAGCAGTGACACTGAGGTGGTTTAAAACTCCAGCAGCACTGCTGTGTCTGATCTACTCATGCCAGTGCAACACACTAACACATCAGAGTCAGTGCAGTGCTGAGAATGATTCACCACCCAAAAAGTACCTGATCTGTCGGTTTTCTTGTGGGGGTCCTGACCATTAGAGTAAACAGCAATAACAAAGTATGTAGGGAAACAGGTGGACTACAGTCTGTAATTATAGAACTACAAAATGCAGTCACCACTAAAACTTAACCCTTATAAGATCTTCGGGTCTGTGGAATCCGTTTTCAGTTTTTAGCTTAATAAAAATGATACTAGTATTTATTTTTTCAAACTAAGATTCATTGGCTTTAGGCTCATTTTCTGTGAGGAACATAAATCAGAAAACATTTTCAATGATCCCCCCTCTATATTATTTATTAAGCTAAAAACTGAAAATGGGTCCCACAGACTCGAAGACCTTATAACGGTTAAATAAAGAATTAGCAGAACATAAACTGAAAAATTTAACATGTCAAGACTTTTGTTCAGTACTGTACATCTGCATGTAAATGGAAATAAATGTGTCATTAATAAATAAATTAACAATCGTCCACTTTTTAATTTCAGGTACCTTTGAAAATAATTTTAGTAGTTTTACATATTAGTATATCATTTTAGCTGTGATGAACTGACATCCCATCCAGGGCATGCTTACTGCTCACCATGTTTCTCTGGAGGGCCGCAATCTTGACCATGAAAATTTTAAATATTGAAAATATAAAAAAGAAAATATTATTTTAGTAAAGTACAGTATATTGTCATCTTTGTATTTCATTATATATTAACTTATTTTGGTCAATGTTGTCTATAGTTGTAGTACAAGCATTAAAATATGATTTTAGATATTCCCATGCACACAAAGTGAGTCTGTGCCATCCGTAGTGTACTGTATATTTGCGTATCGGAACCATCAACATTCATTCACATTACACCGTCCCACTTACTATATCTTTGCTATAAAAATATTTGTCTTGGATCCCTGTGACTTTGCACAGAAATTCCCTCGCTGCTGCATGTACTCACAGACTGTGCAGCATAACAGATGCATTGAAAGCACTGCAGCCTGAAGTCAACATGATACAAAGCATCTAAAATCTCCAGCCTTAGCCTCCCTTGCTCCCCCAAGGCATCAGTGTTGGTCCATTCTGGACCAAGCTGTATTAATGCATGTGGTATATACCTTATTGTAAGAAAACAAAAGTGGTAGTTACACCCAAGATGTGCATAATTTATTTTCTGAGATCAGAAACCTAAAGTAAACCTGTGTAACATGTGGCACTGCAGCATAATCCTCAGGCATCAGAGGGTGTCAAACACCTGCATCATGCTTCATAAGATGTGACAAGAAGTCAAGCCTCCAAAGGATTGGAAAGAGACAAGTTTCTGAAGAGAATATGAAACCAGTTTGAGAAAGAAGACATTTGAGAACTGAAAGAGAGAAAAAACATAGGTGCAAAATATTTTCGTTTATGGGGATAGCCTCTGTTAGATATTTTAAAATAATTGACACTGTTCTATAGGGCACCATCTAGGGCAGCTCCTTCTGGTTGCCCTTTTGTTAGATTTGCCTACCTTTTTCCAGCTTCAATATATAGGCGTGCTTGCTCACCATGCTGCCCAGTGGTGCAGCACATGGCTCATAATTCTTCAGCCCAGCCAAATGCCATTCATTTATCCATTCATTCATTTTGTTATACACTTAATTCTTGGTCAGGGTCGCGGGAAAGCTGGTGGCATAGGTGCAAGGCAGCAACAACCATAGACAGGGTGCCAATCCATCATAGGGCACATAGACACACACTCATGCACACACTCACACACAAATAACTTAATATGCATGTCTTTGGACTGTGAGAGGAAACCAGTGGACCCAGAAACGACCCGGGTTGCTCCCCTAGGACCTTCTTGCTGTGAGGCGAAGGTGATATCCACCGAGCCCCTCCAGAGAAATGTAATAAACAGAAAGTAGTAACAGAGAAAAGTCTAAGATTTTGGGTCATCCTAAATTACCTAACATATGAAAAGCTTAACATTCCTTGAATTACAAAAACAATGACAAGAATAAATGACTAGTTTGATGCTTTTACTGACCATAATCACTGATTGGTGCAAAAAGGTGGATTATTTAACATCGCATCAGCATCAATGGCTCTTCACAGCAGGAGCAAAGTTACATTGATGCTGGTCAGTCACTTTCATGCTGGGACAATATAGGGCAACCAATTAACCTGCTCACTCTATATCGGTACTGAACTATGGACCAGAAGGTCCAGGGTTCAAATCCCATTTCTGCGTTCTTAGATAGTATCGGTTGGTTTGGGTAAGAGTGTCTGCTAAATGTTAATGTACCTGGAGTAAACCACACAGTCCAGGGGAGGACATGCAAACTCAACACAGGCGAAGTCTGAGGTTGGGATCGAACCAGGGATCTCTGGAGCTGTGAGGCAACCACATGAACTGCTTGCACAACAGTGCCACCACGCTCTGTGTATGAAATGCTGACTAAAGTCACTCAATTAAAACAGCTCCAATCTAGAAAGTTCAAATGGAACTGCTTCCGATCTAAAACATAAAGCTCACCTAAACATTTATGTTGAATTAATGCAGTTACAACTTAAGGTAACCTTCTATCATTTAGCAACAGCAAATTAGTTCTGTATGACAGTCCAATGCACACTGGGGTTTGGAACGCTTAAATAGCATGCACTGCAACTGACAGGCCTTGGCGATAGTGCTATAACATATTCATGTAAAAATCAGATTAATGCAAAAAACAAAAGAGGCTGTAACTCATAATGAAAATTTGATTTTTAAAAATTATAAGACTTTCATGCAAATGAGAATTTTCCTCATTTCATATTGATGACTCCGGTATGAATGCGCCTGTTGTTATTGTGTCAGTGATCATTTATCTAATTTGACTATAGTAAACCATGATCAATTAATATATTCATCCTCTCATTAGCTCAGCGTAGCATGCAGGTGTTATGACAAAAGTTTTTTCAGGTACCATGTGATTCTCTAACTGAGCTGTACTGAGAATTAACCTGTTTTAAATGGGAATCAAATATCAGAATCAGCCACCCAAATCCATTTTCATTATAGTTTTAGTTCAGGATCATGTTGGTTATGTGTACAAAACCACCATTAAACATTTTTTTTACAATCATGTTTAGAAGGGAGCACTATCATTGGCTTCGTTTTTAAATGATCCACCACAGTGTGAGGACTAGATAATGATAAAGCCGAGAAACTCAATTCAGTACTTGTTTTCCAAAAGAAAGTATTGGAGGCGAATGAAAAAAACGTACACCTTGATTGTTTTTCAATACAGCTCTCTTTATGTGAAATGAATAAAGTTGAACGAAAATCAATTGAGCTGCACTGAGTTGAGGGAAGAGACAAGAGTGCCAGTCTGTGTATTCAGCCTCGTTATCAAATTAGCTGCACCCGAAGTCAATGCGGCCAAAATATTTGAAACTGTCTGAGTGATTATCTGCGAAAGTTTGTCTGCAAATCTCTGCAGACTAAGGAACGAATGTGCTCAGTAATGAGAACGAGATTGTTTCAACACAGATCCATCAGAACTGCTCTGAGATAGCGGCGAGAGAGAATGTGAAAGGGGTGGGGGGTGGAGGGGGGGTGGAGGGGTGCCGGGTGACAGCAGAAAGTGGTCTGACTCTGTAGGGATCAGTGTGTACAAGGCAGCAATTAAATATGATGAAGTATTGGCTCTCCAAACTTCTGCCGCATGCCTCTCCCCTAGTGCGTTCGATCCCCGAGCACTCTGCATCACACTGTGAGTCTGCCTCATTAAGAAGCACCAGGACGGGCCAGAGCTTATCGCAGCCTAACACATGCAATGCATCCTCTCTCTGTCCCTGGCTCACTCTTTCACCCGATGTCCCCTCTCTCTCCGTGCCGTCTTTCTGTTTCATAACAGGCTCTGTTTGCCTCGCTGACTGGTTTTTCTGCTCGATTTTTCTTCTCTCATGAGTTAATGAGTTGTTTCTTTGACCAGCTGTTGTCCTATGACTTTATCCAAAATAGACTTTATTAAATAATTTTACAGCAAGTTGACTACAAAAGGGGCATGTGTCTGAAGTAAGGAACCTCAATTATGCTGATAAACACTCTGTCATAAAATATCTGAAACTTTTTCTTTTAGCTATTACATAGAATAGGTGCGATGGCTGTTTGCACAGCCACAGAAATGAACAGGGTAATATTCCCCCCAGTGTTGTCACGTATTAATTTTATAATGATTTAAGGCATTCTCCTGTTACGGTTCGCCTAAAAATGTGCGAACTGTGTAAAATAAAAAGGTTTTTGGACCCACATGCATTTGGCTCATGATGGAAGGGTCAAACCAAAGATAAATAAATAAGAATGGAGGTGTGTTTGGGAAAAACACATGCGCACACACACACAAAAGAAAATAAAGCTGCCCCTATATGAGGCTGGCAGCTGAGGATAGAACCCTGATCGCTTGCGTCAGGGTCAAACACTTTAGCGTTTCACTTTAGCGTGAATGAAAAGGGTCTGAATGGGCAGAAAAAGGCGCCGTACAAAGACAGACTCAAACAAAAGCGATGTACTAAAAATATATTTTAAAAAAGGAGGACAAGAAAACGGCATTAACGCACTGTGGCGAGCGCGGAAGATAAAAGAAAAGATGAAAGTGCTGCTTTCAGCTTTACGGAGTGGAGCGCTTTTGCTGTACACTCTGAGTGTACCTTGGGTCTGTGCCTGCATAGAGTGGCGGAGACCCAAACGACGAGAGGAGAAAAACAGGCAATAATACACCCAACTCACTGGGAGGAAGAACCAGCCCTGTAGGTCTGAAATGGCAAGGGAACAGCAGGGGACCCAAGTCGCTGAAGCGAGCGAGCCACTAGCCGTGAGAGTGATGGGAGACCACGAATGGTGACGAGGGGAGCGAGTGGCGGGATCTTTCACTACCCTAACCAGCTATGCCCTGACGTCACCTCCAGTCTCTAAACCGTATGACAGCCGACCTCCTTAGCGAGGCCGGTCTACCTCTTTCCCTGCAACCGTGAGCCGAATAGTGGACATGACAACACGCATGAGAGGGTGAGGTCTCTGGACGATCGGATGGTACGACACCTGACTAGGCTCGAACGTGCTCTTAAATACCTGAGTGGTCTGACTCTGTAGCGATCAGTGTGTACAAGGCAGCAATTAAATATGATGAAGTATTGGTTCTTCAAACTTCTGCCGCATGCCTCTCCCATAGTACATTCGATCCCCGAGCACTCTGCATCACACTGTGAGTCTGCCTCATTAAGAAGCACCGGGATGGGCCAGAGCTTATCGCAGCCTAACACATGCAATGCATCCTCTCTCTGACTAGGCTCGGGAGTGCTCTTAAATACTTGAGCCCACAGATGTTGCTGATGTGGCAATCAGCGCCGATAAGAGTCGGCACATGTGCACTCGAGAGCACTGAGCCGATCCCGGCACATTCGCCAAGCTGACGCTGCCATCTAGCGGTGGCAGCATGGCTCCTCATACTCATACATAGAATTCTAAAAGAGGCGCACACATTGTTTGTCATTTTCAGTTAAGTGCAAATAATTTTCTTTGTCTTAATGTTTTGAGTTACCATGCCTGCTGCTCCAGTTCTCCTTCTGAGTCCTGGCCAAAAGATGTGACTCAGGGTGGAGCCTGGTTAAATACAGAGGTCCAGAAATGGACCATACCATTAGCTGTGACAGCAAGGGGGGGATATCTTTGTATTGAGTTTTATTTGTTGTTTATAATGTTTTCCCTTTCTTAGTTTGTATGGTCTGATCAGCCAGTATATAAGTTATGTTTCATTGTGAGAAATTTTTGTTTGAGTTAAGGTTGGGTTCTGTTAGCCAGTTGTGTAATGTTTTATTGATCTCTTCTAAGGGCCCATTATTTAAGTTTGTTTTCATTTATTTTTTTAACCCGATTTTTGGATAAATTAAAACCCCTTTTTCGTAAATTATTCTTTGCCTGTATGGTCTTTGACTGCTTGGTCCCTGACAATAGGTCATAACTTTAGTAGCAACAACTGCTCAGCCAAACAAGCTTGCTGAAGCACATAAAATTAATTGGTCATCAGTTGCTTCATACAGCCAAAATCCAATATGGATTTAAAGACGTGTTAGCATTGGGTTTCAGACCAGTCATGCAGAAGAACAGGATCCACACACAATGCTGAGCTGAAGTCAATTGAAGTGGAGTGAAGAACACCATTACTGACTCAGGAGCAGTGAATACATGTTCTCTGGAGTGATTATTTCACAGTCTGTCTGTTTGATAGATGTCAGGAGCTACTACCATAGTGGCAACTGTAAAGTTTGATGGAGGAGGAATAATGGTCTGGAGTTGATTTTGATGGATTTGCCTGAACCTATTCGTTCTAGTGAAGGGAAATCCTGATGCTACAGCATGCGATGGCATTTTAGGGAATTGCTTCAGCATTTAAATAAACTATGCTCAAAATGTAGAAAGAACGGCCTGTTGTGTTGGGTGTGGGAGAGCTCAGCTGGCCCATTCAGAGTTCTAGCCTTAACCCCATCCAACACCTCTAGGATGAATGATGTTGAATCTATCAAAATCATTGTCCAAGTTGATAGAAGGGCTTATAGATGAATGGAAATGATTCAAGGCAGTCATGGTCCAAAATCTCCTGAAAAGCCTTCGCAGAAGATTTGAGGCTATTATAGCATTCTTGTTGTAGTGTAGCACTTCTACTGATGTTCAGACTTTCCTTCTGTATGACTTTTGTTGGTGTTGTAGTAGTTTTTGCATACATTGTTATATCAGCTTTTGTTTTAATTTCATAGTCATTACCATTATCAATCCCGACCTCGGGCTCTGCCTGTATGGAGTTTGCAGGTCCTTCCCATGTCCGTGTGGGTTTACTCCGGGTGCTTCGGTTTCCCCCGACAGTCCAAAGACATAGATGTTAGGTTAATCAGGGTTTCTAAAGTGCCCTTTGGTGTCTGTGTGTGTATGAGTGTGTGAGGGTATGTTCAGTATGACGGATTGGTTCCCTGTTTAGGGATGTCCCTGCCTTGTGCCCTGTGCCACTGGCTGGGCGCTGGCTTTCCTGCAACCCTGACCAGGATTAAGTGGACAAGAAAATGAATGAATGAACAAATTAATAAATGATTCTGCAGTACTGTGCAGATGTCTTAGGCCACCATTACATACGTTGTTTTTGCAATGATATAACGAGCTCTCTTTATTAAGCCACAAACAGAAAATACAGGAAATTTGTACACAAAATAAAAAAAAAAGAATGGCTTCTGCAGGCAAAGTCCGTATTTAGAGTGACCTCCCTGAAAAAATTGATTTCTTGGTTGCTACCCTTCCAAAAACATCATTCCTGATGAAGCTTCTTCGGACTGTAGAATGGTCAACCTCTGTAGCCTAGAGAAGCTGTATTTTTTTAGTTTTTAATATTGCATACAAATGTTTTGTATTTTCTGGTTGTACTCTATTAAAAAACTGAATAATAATTATATATGGTCATTATATCACTGCTAAAAGAACAAATCAAAGTATGTAAATATTTCTTGAGTAGTAAATACTATTACTATTACATTATTTGAATGACCTTACTTTTAATTCAGTAAGGTTTTTGGTAATTCAGGAGACATCTGTTTGTGTATGTAATACCCCTGGGGCATGTTGATACTAAAATTAAGAAAAATGTAATGGCTAAGCAAAATAAAGGCTTTGGATGTCAGAGTGGTGAAGGGCTCTCAAACCATTTTACAGCAAGCAACACTATAATTAAGTACAATTAGCCTTATAAAATCAAACTGAGAGCCACAAGGAAAATTAAGCACCAGTCCAGAATTCAGCACAGTTACATTTCTTCTTTAAATCATATTTCTATAGAAGCCTTACAAGCATTTGAGCAAAACAAGAAGCATTTATTTGGCACATTGTGTTCCTGCTGTAAAAGATTAGCCATTTCCTGCACTGAATGAGCTTAAAAGAGGTGACGGGAGTCCACTCATAGACAACAAAGTGAGGCCATTACCGAGGCTATTCGAGAGAAGGATGGTTCAACCTCTTCCTCACCCTCTCCATAAAGTTGAACTATCTAATACAAGTTACAGAAGCGTCCTCATAGCACTCTAATGTTTCCCTGCTGTGAGAGCTTCTTAAAAACCAATGAGCTTCCACTTTAATGCCAGACTTTAAGTAAGACTGCAAGTTGTCTGGAAATAACTGTGGTGCAGTGACATCTATATAAAGTACAGTGAGGCTGTGTTGTATATCAATAATAGTTCGAAATCAGAACGCCAAAAAATATTGTTTTAATATTAGTTTTTAACTTGACTGTTCATATTGCACAAGGAAACTACATTTTTATTTATACACTCACCAGCCAATCTTTATTAAGTACACCACCTTGTTATGCACATCATTTCCACTTACCCCGTAGTTTGTTAGTCCCCTTTACTCTGGTTCTATCATGGTCAGGACCCCCACAGGACCAGGACAGATCAGGTACTATTTGGGTGGTGGATCATTCTCAGTACTGCAGTGACACTGATGTGATGATGGTGTGTTATGCTGGTACGATAGGTTGGATTTGAAGTTGGTTAGACCTTCTGGATCATAACCTCTGAGTCCACTGATCACTGGGTTCTATCCAACCAAAGGAATGGCAAAAGGAATTTTTTATATTTGAATTTCCACTGTCCATTCTTTCTGTAGCAGAAGAATTTGGGCTATTTTTACAGTTTCTTGGTTTTATAATGATGAATGGGGTATCAACACAACTCCTAACTACACAAATGCACAACTGTTCAACAGGGTGGAAAAGACACTGCACTAGAGTTGTTTACGCATTCAGTTCTAGTCTGCAACTGACAGGGAGCTGTTACTCAAGATTGAGCTCTGTTTGAATGGCCAGGCATGTTCAGTTGTGTTTCTGCAATCCCTGGTGACTCATTTGTCTGGGTTTATGCTTTCACAAAGAAGCTACTGCACTTCACAAACAATGAAAATAACTGTTAAACTTTTAGTTTGAAATGCTGAAGAGCACTGCCACATACTGTACAGTGGTGCTTGAAAGTTTGTGAACCCTTTAGAATTTTCTATATTTCTGCATAAATATGACCTAAAACATCATCAGATTTTCACACAAGTCCTAAAAGTAGAAAAAGAGAACCCAGTTAAACAAATGAGGCAAAAATTGTATACTTGATCATTCATTTATTGAGGAAAATGATCCAATATTACGTATTAGTGAGTGGTGAACCTTTGCTTTCAGTATCTGGTGTGACATCCCTGTGCAGCAATAACTGCAACTAAACATTTCCTGTAACTGTTGATCAGTCCTGCACACCGACTTGGAGGGATTTTAGCCCATTCCTCCGTACAGAACAGCTTCAGCTCTGGGATGTTGGTGGGTTTCCTCACATTAGCTGCTCGCTTCAGGTCCTTCCACAACATTTCGATTGGATTAAGGTCAGGACTTTCACTTGGCCATTCCAAAACATGAACTTTATTCTTCTTTAACCATTCTGTGGTAGAACAGCTTGTGTGCTTAGGGTGGTTGTCTTGCTGCATGACCCACCTTCTCTAAGGTTCAGTTCATGGACAGATGTCCTGACATTTTCCTTTAGAAATCTCTGATATAATTGAGAATTCATTGTTCCATCAATGATGGCAGGTCGTCCTGGCCCAGATGCAGCAAAACAGGCCCAAACCATGATACTACCACCACCATGTTTCACAGATGGGATGAGGTTCTTATGCTGGAATGCACTGTTTTCCTTTCTCCAAATGTAACGCTTTCTTTTAAACCTAAAAGTTCTATTTTGGTCTCATCCGTCCACAAAACGTTCTTCCAATAGCCTTCTGGCTTGTCCATGTGATCTTTCACAAACTGCAGACGAACAGCAATGTTCTTTTTGGAGAGCAGTGGCTTTCTCCTTGCAACCCTGCCATGCACACCATTGTTGTTCAATGTTCTTCTGATGGTGGACTCATAAAACATTGACATTAGCCAATGTGAGAGAGGCCTTCAGTTGCTTAGAAGTTACCCTGGGGTCACATACTTTTGCCACTCACTAATATGTAATATTTTCCTCAATAAATAAATGACCAAGTAAAATAAACAAATTTTGTCTCATTTGTTTAACTGGGTTCTCTTTATCTACTTTTAGGGCTTGTGTGAAAATCTCATGATGTTTTAGATCATATTTATTCTAAAGGATTCACAAACTTTCAAGCACCACTGTATTAAATTTTATGGAAAATGTATTGGGACGCACCTCTTAATCACTGAATTCAGATGTTTTGTTCAGTCCCATTGCAACAAGTTTATAAAATCAAACATCTAGAAATGCCTTTACGAACATTTGTAAAAAGAATGGGTCCCTGAATTCGAATGTGGTACGGTAATAGGGTGCTACCACTGCAACAAGTCAGTTCTTGAACTTTCTTCCCTCTTAGATATTCCATGGTCAACTTTGAGGGGTATTACTGAAAAGTGGAAGCAATTAGGAACCACAGCAGCTTAGAAAGTTACAAAGTTGGGTCGCCGAGTGCTGAGGTGCATAGTGCAAAAAAGTTGCCAACGTTCTGCCGACCAAATAGCTGCAGAGATCCAATCCTCCTCTGGAATTAACATCAGCACAAAAACTGTGCGCTGGGAGCTTCATGGAATGAGTTTTCCTGATCAAGCAGCTGCAACACCAAGCACAATGCCAAGCTTCAGATGGAGCGGTGTAATGCATGTCACCCTGCATTCTGGAGCAGTGGAAATGTTCTGTGGACTGATGAATCATGCTTCTGTCTGAGAGTTAGGCAAATGCCAGGAGAACATTACCTCCCTGACTGCATTGTGCCAACTGTAGAGTTTGGTGGAGGATGGAGCAGCATAAATTCAGTTATTTTATGCATTTTTCTTTTATCGCTTACAGTAGGTACTCAAGTGTGATGGCGATACAGCTGTAGGGTAAATGAATGGGTAATAATAGTCAGTGGTGAGTAAAATGGATTGGGCCGATAGCTAATCGTAAGGAAATAAATATTGAGTTTGAAAACTGAAACAAAGGAAGGTCTGTAATGATATTAAGTCATCTACATAACACAGCTACATGATGTAAGTCCAGCCCTCAGAGACCCGTGCAGATCAAATAATGAATTCCTTTCTAATTGAAAATATGCTGTTATAAATAGAGAACATCTAGCATACAGTAACTTGTTTCGAGAGAAATACATGGCCTAAACCCACTTTACAGTCAGGCAGAGGAGGTGTCGGAATACAGACAGCAAATTCAGCAAGATTACAGCAGCCTGAACACTTCCCTTCCTGCTGCTTTCTGTTCCTATGATGCTTAGCACTCCTGCCCTCAGGCCAAATACAGAAAGCATGCTTGGCTTGCTTTCCTACTTTTCACACACATAAAACACTTGACGTGCTCTTCTAAATACCAATAAGCTGCCTAAGAAGAGCTCCCACACTCACCCACTCCTGATATATAACACACACAATAGTAGGGCAGAGAAAAAATTTTAGGTAACCTTATGCCGACGTGCTGCAAAAAACGGGAAGCAGGAGAAAATGCAAACTAGGTTTGAAATGGTACAGAGAGGTAGAGAAGTAATTTGGGATGAAGAGTCTAAGGTGGGATGAGGCTCCGAAGAGAGAGCTTTAACCTTCACCGGAGTGGATGAGGCACTTAAATGCATAAAGACATCTTGAACAATCTCCAAACACGATCTTCGCTTGGTCAAATTGGGGACACTTAGGCCATAATCCAACAACAATGTCAACATTCTTCCTACATCGTACGAGCACTTTTAAAGTGCGTCAGGTTATCAGGGAGCCTTTACCCTAGATGCTTGTCTCTCATTTTCAATTGTTCCTCTTTATTTGCCTGACTGTCTTGCTCTCCCTATTGGCTGCCGATTGCAGATGAACTAGATAACTGCAATGCCCAGAGCAACTTGACAGCGTCTGACTAGAATCCCCAATTATCAGATCCATAAGCATTCAATCAACTCTCTATTTGCCCAATTTTGGTGTTCAATCATCCAAAACAGAGATGCCTCAGCTTTCCTTCCTTTCTGACCTTGGATGCACATTGTGGGTATTAATTGTTCTTGAATTGTTTTAAGCATGAAGCATTTAGCAGAGACAAACAGAACAGAACAGAGAGAGAAAAGGAAACTATGTTTTACTTATACACTCACCAGTCACTTTATTAGGTACACCACCTTGTTTCTACAGTCATTGTCAATTTTATGATTTCCATTTACCATATAGATGCACTTTGTAGTTTGTTAGTAACATTTACTCTGCTCTCTAATGGTCAGGGTCCCAACAGGACTAACAGAGATTTTGGAGTTCAGTCATCCAAAACAGAGATGCCTCATCTTTCCTTCCTTTTTGCCCTTGAATGCACATTGTGGGGATTAATTGTTTTTGAATTGTTGTAAAAATGAAGCATTTAGCAGGATTAGCAGTTAATTTGAAGGTGAAATTAGAGTCAGGTGTTTTCAATCAATGGGATGACAATCAGGTGTGAGTGGGCCCCTTGTTTTATTTAAAGAACAGGGATCTATCAAAGTCTGCTCTTCTCAACACATTTGTGGAAGTGTTGAATGGCATACGAACACAGAGATTTCTGAGGACTCATAAAAAACGTGTTTGATGGTCTCACCAGGCGGAAAAGATTACAAAACCATCTCTAAAGAGTTTGACTCCACCAATCCACAGTGCAGTCAGATTGTATACACATGGAGGTAATTCAGGCACCATTTGTTTACGTCCTCCCCATGAGTTGTCGACCAACCCAGATCACTCCAAGAGCACGTGCTTGTCATAGTTTGGGCGAGGTCAAAAAAAAAAGAAAACAAGGACCCCAGTTAACTTGTAAACCAACGAAGGCCTCTCTCACATTGGCTAACGTTATGTTCATGAATCCCCAGAAGAACCTGAACAACAATGGTGTGCATGGGCAGTGGTTGCAAGGAGAAAGCCACTGCTGTCAAAAAGAACATTGCTGATTGTCCTGCAGTTTTGCTAAAGATCACTTTACACTAACCAGAAAGCTATTGGAAGAATGTTTTGTGGACGGATGATACGTCACAAAGAACTTTTTGGTTTAAAAAGAAAAGGGCATTGTTTGGAGGAAAGAAAACACTGGCATTCCAGCATAAGAACCTTATCACCCATCTGTGAAACATGGTGGTGCGAGTATCATGGTGTGGGCCTGTTTTGCTGCATCTGGGCCAGGACGACTTGCCATCATTGATGGAACAATGAAATCTGAATTATATCAGATAATTCTAAAGGAAAATGTCAGGACATCTGTCCATGAACTGAATCTCAAGAGAAGGTGGGTCATGCAGCAAGACAACAGCCCTAAGCACACAAGTCCTTCTACCAAAGAATGGTTAAAGAAGAATAAAGTTCATGTTTTGGAATGGCCAAGTCAAAGTCATGACATTGATCCAATTGAAATGTTGTGGAAGGACCTGAAGCGAGCAGCTAATGTGAGGAAACCCACCAACATCCCAGAGATGAAGCTGTTCTGTACGGAGGAATGGGCTAAAATTCCTCCAAGCCGGTGTGCAGGACTGATCAACAGTTACAGGAAACGTTTAGATACTGACCTCAAAGGTTCACATACTTTTGCCACTCACTAATATGTAATGTTGGCTCATTTTCCTCAATAAATAAATGACCAAGTATAATATTTTTGTCTCATTTCTTGAACTGGGTTCTCTTTATCTACTTTTAGAACTTGTGTGAAAATCTGATGATGTTTTAGGTCATATTTATGCAGAAATATAGAACATTTTAAAATGTTCACAAACTTTCAAGCACCACTGTATGATGGGGCAAGATTTAAAGATGAAGGGTCAGCTATTTTACTTTTACTGTAATTTTTGCCGATGTTCTTCCTTCCGATAGATTTTAATAATGTATATTCACCAAGAATCTGTGTGTTTCTGTGGCACCCTGTAGTCGGTGTCTCTACAGAGACAATCTTTAAATCTCAGCTGTGTAGACTGATACCAGCTCGCTCAGAGTGTCTGACAAATCAAAAGACAGATTTAATAACAGTCAGCTCTCCTTTAGCTTTCATACAGGGCTTCAGCTAGAGATAGACGCAGGGGCTAGCCAGCCGCTCGCGATTCTAGCTTTTTACGCAGAAACATATTAACAATTTATACACTCTAATTTGAAGGTTTAAAATGCATGTTGCAATCATCTGTCTCAACATGTGTCTACACGGGGGAGGAGGAGGCTTTTTTTGCTGGTTTTCAGAAGGCGACATTTCATATATCACCCATCTCTCAGCCTTGTAATCCTGCTGTGCACCCCCTTTTATGGCCATGTTGTTTTATTAGATGCCCTTGGGGTCAAGAGGAAACACACACACACACACACACACACACACACACATATTTCTTCAAAGTAATTGGAAAGAGGGAGAAATCTGGAGGATTACTGAACAAAAATGGTCACTCAACTGTGGACATACACACACACACACACACACCCCTCCAATTGCTGTCCTGTTAATGTGGAAAAAAAGTCAGCAGGTGTCTGAGCGTTCCAAAGTGATGTGTCTTCGCCAAAAGCTTCACTCTGCCCTTCACAGCTCACCAGGCAGGCCCTTATTTGCAATGGAAAGGGAACATGAAAAACACTGTCAGGAATCACACTCGTATGACCGACCATATTCTACACACATACCTGCACACACACACATCCACAATCCACGAATTTGCATCATGTGCTATGTAAATTGTGTATACAACGGTGCCATGTAGGAGTGTGGACTTTATCCAACTCAATCTCCCAAACCCGAAGCCACTAAAGCAAGCGCATTTCCAACTTCTCCTCCAAAGAGAATTAGCATTTTCCCCTCATGTGCAAAATCAAGAGGGTAGGGGGTGTAACAAATAAAAGTGTCAGCTCAAAGCCTTTCTGATCTTTACCGACTGCAAGCTTCACTATCATTTCAAGGTTCTTTTCTTAGTTCAACTGTAGAAAGTTAGGCATGCCATAAAATCAATTCCCTTAGATAAAAGTTGGCAAAAAGTATTTCAGCTGTGATCAAAGTGTTTTGTTTTGTGTTTTTTTTCCTCTGAGAGTTCTACTTTCATTCATTTTTCATCTCTTCAGGAGGTCAAGAGGGACGGGAATCATGTCACTGTTTGTGGTCATCTATCTGGTCTCCTGTTTTCATGAGTGAAGAAGCCCAGTGTATTGTGGGACACTGGAGAAACACTTGTTGTTTTGTAGACTCATACAGTCAGGAGTAGATTTGACAAAGTTATATCTGGGCGCCCTAATCAAAGACCTTTTTTTATCAGAAGATACAATATACAATATTTCCCCATCTTGTGTAATCTTTATTTGTTTTCTTACTGCAGTCAGAATTGAACCATCCTGGTTTTGGTTTTAGCAAAAGCCTGTCCTCCATGTTCAGTGATCTACTGACTCTTTGCTGAATGGATATCATTGCTAAGACATTCTGTCTTTCTTGAGACTTGGTGGAGCGCAGGGAATTTGTGACTTTTTATGTTATTTTATTCAGTATTTTATTTATCTGTTAATATTTACTTAGTTTTTAATATATTACTATAGACTTATTTGACCAGATAAATGAGTTTAATTCACAAGGAAGATGGGTCTCCTTTTTGAGTTTTGGTTTCTTCCTTATAACGTTTAGGGAGTTTTTCCTTGCCACTGTTACCCTAGGCTTACTCAATTTGTGATTGGCCTTAGATATTAGAAGATAATTTAAAATTGTAAAGCTGTTTTGAGAAAGTGCTCCATTGTAAAAAGCACTATATAAATAAATATGACTTGACTTAAAGAGGAGAAGCATCTTTCTCCTGAAGCAACAGTAATGGACAAAGGTTTTTTCGTTCTTTTTTTTTTGGCTCTACATATCTACACTACACTGTTCAGTCAGTCTCTGCCATCTCAGGCAGCATTATGTACAGTTTCCTATATTATATTTATAGCTTGGTAGACAGCATGAACACAAGATTCACTGTAGATAATAAGGCAATTATCTATAGTTCCTGTACACCATTATTAAGGAGTTTTGGATAATGGATTGTGGACAACCAAGAATGAACACATAAATATCTTCTAAAGATAATTAATTCTAAAACCATGCCATTAATATGAAGTTGTCCCCACATTGGCTGCTATAACAGCCTCCTGTTAAGGGCTAGTGTATGCTAACTGGACCCACAAAGCAGACACAGGGCATAATATTTATCAGTTTATTGGAGCAGTGACGGTAATGAATAGTGCAGCTATGAGGTCATCCAAACCAAGAGGTCTTTGGTAATTGAGCAGCAAATAGATCATTTGGAACTGAGCAGCAAACAGGACAAAGTCTCTCTGGCATGAGAGTTCAGGGAGTACAGGGTCTGGCAGAACAACAGACAACAGGGCAGGCTGAATGTGGCTACACTAAGCATATAGGAGAGATAGTTTAGAGCTCAAAACAGAAGGTAGGTTGTAGTAAGTCCAAAAGCAGGATTGATTACCAATCTGGAAATCAGAATAAGAGGCAGCCAAGGTATGTTCTCAAAAGCCATGGTTCCTAATCTGGGGCAAACATCACAGGGATGCCCGAGGCTTTGTCTGCTCTGAGGTGCACTGAGTTTGTCAGGATACAATTTGCACATGTTAAATAAAATGAAAAAGCACACTCACTGGAAGAAAATCTATACATAAAATTACTTAAAAAGATACTTTCACTCAAAAAGAGCAGGCACTTATTACACATAATGAATCATTATTATTCTTTTGTAAAGATGTGTGTATAGATCTACTCTGTTGGGATGTTAAAAGAAAAATGCCAAGCTTATGTTTGATTTTTGCTAAATGTTAGCTGTGTCGAAAAGAGAAAAAGAGCCAAAATGAAAAAGAAAAAAAAAAACTATAATAGTGAACCAAGCTAATATAGTAAACCAAGAGAAAAGAGAAAAGGCCATAATGCGATTTAATTTTTGCCTAAAAAGATTTGCAATTAATCAGTTTATTATTTTTGTCAGTTTGTGTATGATTTTTTTTTTTAGCAGTTTTTCTTAGATACTTATAGGGGACTCCAAGGGAAAAGGTTTGGAACCACTAAAGAATCACAAACTGGCAAGAGTTGACGCAGATATAAGGTAGCAAGCAATTATGGATGAGGAGCAGCTCAACGAGAGCAAACCACGCCCATGTTTGTCTTGCTATCCTTGGGAGGACTTTCCATTGACATGTAGAGTGGTGCTTGAATGTTTGTGAACCCTTTAGAATTTTCTATATTTCTGCATAAATATGACCTAAAACATCATCAGATTTTCACACAAGTATTAAAAGTAGATCTTGAGTAAAAGTAGATTTTGGTCAGATGAGACCAAAATAGAACGTTTTGGTTTAAACGAAAAGCATGATGTTTGGAGAAAGGAAAACACTGCATTCCAGCATAAGAACCTTATCCCCTCTGTGAAACATGGTGGTGGTAGTATCATGGTTTGGGCCTGTTTTGCTGCATCTGGACCAGGACGACTTGCCATCATTGATGGAACAATGAATTCTGAATTATATCAGAGAATTTTAAAGAAAAATGTAAGGACATCTGTCCATGAACTGAATCTCAAGAGAAGGTGGGTCATGCAGCAAGACAACGACCCTAAGCACACAAGTCGTTCTACCAAAGAATGGTTAAAGAAGAATAAAGTTCATGTTTTGGAATGGCCAAGTCAAAGTCCTGACCTTAATCCAGTCGAAATGCTGTGGAAGGACCTGAAGCGAGCAGTTAATGTGAGGAAACCCACCAACATCCCAGAGCTGAAGCTGTTCTGTACGGAGGAATGGGCTAAAATTCCATCAACTGATCAACAGTTACAGGAAACGTTCAGTTGCAGTTATTGCTGCATAGGGAGGTCACACCAGATACTGAAAGCAAAGGTTCACATACTTTTGCCACTCACTGATATGTAATATAGGATAATTTTCCTCAATAAATAAATGATCAAATATAATATTTTTGTCTCATTTGTTTAACTGGGTTCTCTATATACTTTTGGGGCTTGTGTGAAAATCTGATGATATTTTAGGTCATATTTAGGGGTTCACAAACTTTCAAGCACCACTGTAGCTTATTAATGCTACACCTACACCTGTGCCTAACCTTAACCATAACCTGAGAAACCTAAAGCAAACCTTTTGGCTCTTTTGGTTTTTCATATAAGAGTTGGCATTTTTCTGAAACAGCAATTAAAGAAGTGAGGTCTGGCAAAACAGGCCTCACGTCAAAATTGCTAGGTTTTTTTAACACAGCCAAATGGACTGACAGAGAAGTCTAGTCTTTACTGACCTTATATGTGACCGAGGTGGTACAACACCATTTTGAGTCATTTCACGAATCGTCTCACGGCCGACATCACTTCAGAGTTACTGCAGCATTCCTACTGCTGGTGTAAATGTGAACCAAAAAAGGCCCTGGGATGAATATAGTTCCCAGGAAAGTCCTGTGGGGGGCAGTTTCTCTCAAATTAGTTCCTAGAACTGTTTTATCACCTACAGACAGGGGGATAATTCTGGAAAACAAGGGGGAAAAGAGACACAGTGCAGCAGACCCTAACCCCTCCTCTTCCCTGGGAAGGCTTTCCAGTATAAACCATGGGTGATGAGATCTGGCTGACATTATGTGTGTCAATTAATTCCATAGGTGATGAATGGGCTTGAGTTCAGGACTTTTCACATGAGATTCAAGATCTTCCCAATACACTCTTCTTTATAAACCTCTGTTTTTGCATGGGTGCTTTCTCATGGCGAAACATAGGTACATACTTTTGCCAGACTTTTGCCATTAGCTGGAACTACATCATTAACTAGAAACCCAGTATTTGCTGTAGAATTAAGCTGTCCCTTCACCAAAACTAAGGGTCCCAGACTTACCAAGAGTTCATTATTTAGCCCAAAACAGCCAGTAATTACCCTCCACCAAACTTTACTTTATTATGATTTTAGTCGATTACAGACATCCATTAATCCCTAAAACTAGACAGCAGGGAAGAAAATGTTTCCAGTGTTCCAGAGTCCGTTTCTACCATGCTTTAAACCACTCCAGCTGACTTGGCATCCAATGACAGTGCCAAAATGATTGTCTATGGAGATTACATGACTTTCTGGTTGATGTTGTTATTTGATGAATACGATGAAGTAGCCAAACCCACTGGTTTAAAGGAGTGACTACATACTTTTAGCCATTTATCACCATTTATCACAAGACATCATATAAAGCTGCTAACTGGTGCTAATTGGTTGAACTTTGATTCAGTTAATATGCTGAATTTAGAATGATTCAGACCAGTGGGGGCTGCCTGCCTAATGTGTGCCATGGCTGTGTGCGTGCTCTCAAAACACACGGTTATTAAGCAGAAATAATGACATTTGTGGGCTCCATATCTATTATTTCCCGAATTATAAGGCTTAAAAATAACACGGTTATGATAGGGAATTATGATAGGATCAGGGCACATTTCCCACCTGAGACAGTTCAACCTCAGGCTGCAAGGACATCTCTATTCTTGTACTTGATCTGACCGTGAACGTATCTCGTTACAGCACAGCCTTGCCAACAGTGACTGAGCTGATAAATGAATGTGTACATAGTCGCTAGGTCTTTTGTCAGCAGTTGGATTAAAATACAGTGTATGTATCCGCTGAAAAATTCACTTGCAATACTAATGGTAGTCTCTGTGGACTCAGTGCACAGAACAATTACTTAACGTCGAAGCATTTGAATTGCATGTTGAACAATGAAGTTTAATTAATAGCATCGTAGGTGATAATGGCACTACAGTTAGAGTCTAAACAAGAACCAGAACAAGGCACTTAATAGCTGCCATGGTGTGTCTGACCCTGAAGATTCAATTTAAGAAACGGCAATATAAATGTGGACTTCAACCAAATGGGCAAATGGGTGACCCTCGCTAGCTAATACAGTATTTAATACAGCATCAGTAGTTAATACAGTATCTACAGTATCTCGCTAGCTAAGACAGTATTTTGTTTGCTCATCCTTAAAGTGGGGTCACACTAGACTTTTGCAGTTCATTTGGCTCTGCAAAATAGGTGGGGCCAAAGCAAGGATGGAAGGAAACTCAAACAGTTTGCCATTATGGTCCTGTTAGCAAAGCCTTGGCAGGCAAGATTGCGGTGAGAATGAGGGAGCATTCAGAGTACTGCTAGCTTTACTTCTGCTTCAGAGGCAAAGCAGAGCTATGAAAAGGAAAAAGTTGTGGGTACATCATACTCTCGTCTTGAGAAATTGATACGTGTTAAATAAAATGATATACAGCTACAGTTAGCATGTCCTCCATTTTGACTCTACCGTGCTACTATAAAAGACACACCCTGTCAGGTCACCATAGCGAAAGCAGTCACGTTATTGGTCGGGGATGCAAACTCATGTCAACGTTCACCAAATTTGAACTCGGTGAGATGTTTTATTCGCCACCGGAAGTATGCAGCGCAAAATCGCTCATCGCAGCAAATCCCATTGAAATGAATGTTATTTCGCTTCTATTGTGAAAAAAAAGTCTATTATGAGCGCAGCATTAAACATTTTAAAGAGTATTCTGTTAAGAAATGTATTAAGTTGCAATTAAATACTAAATATCTCTGATATTTTCAAAATCATGTTAAGCTAATTAACAATCGAGGCAATATTTTACCCATCTTTATGAAGTGGGCCAGTAATTCTACAGCTCTAGTTAGTGTGATCGCCTATATAGGCGATCACACTAATGTTATCCGATTCTGAACATTTCGAAATTTTCGACGCGTATCAACTGCCGCAATTTTTGAGATATCGACCCCGTTCCAGTGCCATCGCGTCCGGTCGGGTTGGGAATGGTGTGCTTGTATAGGGCTTTCCAGTCAGACTTTGGGGCCCCTGTAAAGTCCAAAATTTTCCCATAGGAAATGAATGGGCTCAAAGTTAACGAATCATAAATCAGTCAGTTTTCGACCTACGGCCACGAAATTCGGCAGGCTTGGTCCCGGGTGCAATCTGAGGTGACATGTTATGCTCATGGGGCCCCTCTGGACCCCGGCTGGGCACTGGGGCCCCTGGCGTTCCAATGACCGTAACTCAGACAGTTTTGAACCTATGGCCACAAAATTCGGCAGGCTTGGTCCCGGGTGCAATCTGAGGTGATATGTGATGCCCACGGGGCCCTTATGGACCCCGGGTGGGCACTGGGGCCCCTCGGGGGGGGCAATGACTGTAACTCAGTCAGTTTTTGACCTACGGCCACGAAATTCGGCAAGCTTGGTCCCGGGTGCAATCTGAGGTGATATGTGATGCCCATGGGGCCCTTATGGACCTCGGCTGGGCACTGGGGCCCCTGAGTGGGCCAATGACTAGCTCAGTCAGTTATTGACCTATGGCCACGAAATTCGGCAGACGTGGTCCCAGGGGGTACCCTGGGGTGATGCGATGACCTTTGGGCGCATGAGGTACACTAAGGGTCTTCCATTGCAGAGTGGCAATCACACTCGCATTTTCTTCAGGAAATGCACCTCTCTAGTTGAAAGTGATCTGTTTGCAATCAAATTGTGGTTCAGACGTTGTCATGAAATGTACTAAATGAAGTTGTTTCTGAACGTTGGAAAAAAGAAAACCCCACTGTCTACACCAATAAAGTAATTTTTAATATCACTGCTCAGTGTGCAGAACTCATGGCTCTTATTTCCAGCAAGTTTAAGAAGCACTTACCATTCATTTATACAAATCAACATAGAAGAAGACATGCCAATCTCCACTGGCTAAGTCGTAATTTGTTATAATGTCCTACTTAGAAAACTTGAGAGAAAAAAAAGGCATAAAAAAGCCTCCAGTTTCCTCTGTGTTACAGATGGGAGATACCACAGATTTTCTTTTCAACCTGATACAAAGGTTGGTTTGTACTTTGTACTGTAAATAATCCCTAAAAAAGAAGGCTAAATTCATTCTGAGAATTTAAACAAGAAGATGCCTTATGGGAAAGTTAAATAAAAGTCATTCTGCTGTCACTCATACTCCTTTCTATGAAATGCTAGGTTTTAAAATGATAGAACAATGCTTATGTTTTCCACTACACTGATATATTATTGGAGGTGGTTTGGATTTAAAAAGGCAGATGTTGCTCAAAAGACCACAACCTGCAACCTGTCGGAAATCCATGCGTCATGGAACTCACGGAGGAGGCCAGGGTACAGGAAGTCCAAACAATCTCTTTGCCCACTGCCGCATCCCCTCTGGGACCCTCACATGGGTAAGTTTCTCATGTCGTGTTATCCCTCTTCAGATGCCATGGACTCCAACTCCCAGCTACCCCAGCACTCAGCTGTCACATGCCTGTCACATCCCAGCTCAGCTGGACTTACACCTGTTCCTCATGCACTGATTCCAAACTTTCACCTCTGTGGTGAGGCTGTAGTGTTTCTGATCAGTTCAATCAGTTTGTTTGGGTTGCTGGATCTCGACTTTCTACCCCATTCTTAGATGATCCATTTAGCCAGCCCCTTCGTATTTAGCTGCATGGTTTGTGACCCATGTTTAAGAACTTGACCCTGAATATTGCATGCTCCTTATCTACTGTATCTGCCTCGGTAATAAACTTGAATTGAATTCCTTTCCTATATATATAGTTTAGAATCGAGTCACCCATCGCCGTCGTTCTGGCATTTCCTAGTAATCCCAGAAAAGCCACTTTTCTATGTAATGTTTTTTTTTCTTTGTGGGTCAAACAGAACAGAGTTAATTGCATCTGCAAAGATGTGTCTGAAATAAAAGCAGGAAAAGAAGAAACCAAAGGAAGGATGGAAAGGGACGTAGGTGGGTGCAGCCAGATGGGGAAATTATTTAAAAAAGAGCTTTAAAAAGCAAAATGCACAACCATTTAGCAGTTACAAAAGAAGAAAAAGGAAAGTCAGATGCAAAAAAACCATGTGGTAAGTGGAATATGAAAGGTGGTTTGTACCTTTTATGTGCAATTACAGAAAAAAAGAAGTAATTGCACATAAAATGGTACAAACCACCTTTAATATCATCCAAACCAAAGAGAAACAGGACAGAGTAACATTTAACAACTGTGATAATCACATGCTTCTAGTGTATTTCGAAAAGGCATGAGTGGAAAAGAAAACCTTGTGAACTCTGAAATTCTATACAAAAATATAACCTAAGGGTTATTAATGAGCTACGGATTGTTCTTGTACTATATAATATATAGCAGTTTTTGCACTGCCTGATATAAAGTCTTCCATTTTTCCCTGTGCTACATTCAAAAACTCGCAGCGTTCATTACCATGTGGGACACTGAGGGTGTGATTATTAAAATCCCAAATGAACAAGACTAATTCCAAGTGTGGGTGGACAGATATTACTCTGTACTGCATATTGATTTAATAGAAACAGCAGAATTAACAGCTTCAGCTGAGAGACTGATGCTAAATCAGAGCTACATTTAAATAGTCAGTTTTCAGGAAAAAATGGTAAATCTTCTAAAAAAAATGTATGTGTGGTTAATTTCCATAAAATTACATAGAAATTTAGGAAATCTAAGTTTTAACTGAAAAGTCTCTACTATTCAGCTTAAAAAGACTGTAGAAGAGCGACAAATCCTCCTACATCCTAGATCCTTCTGCAGAACCTCTCCAGATCCTCCATTGTGCGAAATTCTCCATTGTGGACCCCCTTATTCAGCTATATAACACACATTCCAGTGAAGTTTAGTCAGGGAGTCAGGGAGATGGAATAATAATGTCAGTAATGTGGTTTTGTGGTCACCGAGTAATTTGTGTATTGATTTGGATGTACACATTTGCAAAATATTCATACCCTTTCACTTTTTGTTATGTTGTGAACTTGTGCAAAAATAAAACAAAATTCAAGATTTCCCCCCACAATTCTGCAATCAATACCCCATAATGAAAAAGTGAAAACAGAATTTTTGCGTGGAAAAAGTATTCAGACCCTTTGCTATGACACTATTGACCATTGGCTATTTCTCTTGACCATCTTTGAGGTGTTTCACCTGTGGTAAATTCAGTGGATTGGCCATAGAGACACACTTATAGAGTCACACTTGTCTCTATAAGGTCTCCCAGCTAATAATGCATATCAGAGCCAAAATCATTTGTAATTCACTTTACATTCTTTATCATTCATTATACATGATATATATTAATAAATAATGCTATATTACAGTATTTTTCGGACCATAAGGCGCACTTAAAATCCTTTAACTTTCTCAAAAATCGACAGTGCGCCTTTAAATGCGGTGCGTCTAATGTATGAATTAATTCTGGTTGTGCTTTCTGACCTAGAACCGATTGTA